>ML802255.1:12304-26436 GCA_009831015.1 Picea engelmannii
TTTGGTATAAAGAAACTGATAAGGGAGGCCAAAAAAGTGACAAAAAGAGGCCAAAAAGTCTATAAATAGAAGCTAGCAGCTCATTATCACCATTGCTGATTTGGAAATTGAATCTGGAGCCAAAAGACCCCCTTTGCTAAAAACGGTGATTCCGGGAGCTACAGTGGACGAAACGAACTTCCGCTTGGACCAAGTAAGTACAAACTCCCTTATCTATCTATTCAATTCTTCAATTTTGTTTTTAAGTTCATTTTTTGGGTGGGCTCCGACCTTAAAAAAGTTGGCCCTAGGTACACGCGGGCTGTCTCTGGACAGGCCGCCCGCATGTACACACGACTGTCATCTCGACAGCTCGCGTGAACCCCCCTCTTTGTAGAAAAAAAGAATTAAAAGGCAATTGCTGACCCTCCTGAACCTTGGTGTGTTGGCAGGATGTATGTCCAGTGGAGGGAAAGAGAGCATGAAGCAGTCAGTGAGTTGGTTGCGGAAGATCCGAATGTCGTGGCCATGTTAATGCAATGTGGTTTACTGAATTTCTTTCTGTGTCCGTTTATGCATGCACAACCAAGGATACTGAATGCCTTGATTGACTACTAGCACCCTGATGTAGAGGCCTTTATGCTAGAGGGGCAATCACTAGTGCCCACCACCGAGGATATCTATTTTTTGACTGGCCTCTCAAGGAGAGGGGAACCAATCAACTTTAGGACCTTTCCTGCAGGACCGAGTAAGATCTCGGAACTGATAGCCGAGCATTGTGAGGCTGGGACTGATCATGCGGGCTCCTAGGTACCTATCAGAAAGATCACTAACCTATTGCTACAGGCAATATTATTACTGATTGGGCGGATTACCAGTTCGACAGCCTTGCATCAGGCTTCTTATGCACAGATGAACTGTGCGATCCAGTGCTTGAATGCACAGATTTTTGACTGGAGTACTACATTACTAGAGTGCATGAAGAGGCAATTGACAGATTTTCGACGGTGGACACAAAGGAATTTCGGGTTCAGGACGATCTTGTGTTCATTTTTCTCCAAGAGAGTTTTGAGCTTTATCCCTCGGGAAGTAGTACGAGGACATCAGGCCTCATTTCCTGCAGTGTGTAGATGGGTAGTATTACTGCCGCGATAGGGTGGTGGAAGGACCAATGAGTCCTTCGATGATGCATTCTTTGCGTGGCTATCACGACGGATCCTTGTGATCGAGGGCTACCCATATGCAGGGATAGATTTTTCTAGAGATTCTGAGATACCCGTGCCTCCTGGTGAGGAGCGAGGGGAGATGGGTAAGTCTCCACCTTTGTAGTTTTTTTTTTTTTGCATATGTAATTTTTATGTCATTTTTGTGATATATATCATTTTTTGGATGCCAGTGTATTTGACGGGTAAATGTTTATTGTATGCAGATGTGGGACCCGTGCGACCTACTGATTATGCACGGAACAGGCGTTGTCCTCGGTCAGAAGCCGCAGCTGCCGCCATTGGAGGAGCAATAGTAGCAGGGAAACTCCCAGTCGGGGAGGTTGAGAGAGTCCTTAGATGAGTTGAGTGGAACTTTACTGCACTCACTTGCACAGTCCTAATGGCAGAGATAGAGGACCTGCCGCCATCTATGCAGCCTCATGTCGTGGGGGCACCTCGAACTTGGGTCTGATTATTTAGGCATTTAGCCCATGCTGTGGACTATTATAACAGGGCCCATAGGCCCTAAACCTGTTTATACTTTTGACATGCCACGAGCACTTACTTGTATATATTTTTTGAGGGAATAAGCCCTGTGACTCGTTTATTAGTCCCATTTTTGAGGTGCTTGCATCCATCTATGTACTCTGGTTGTTTTATGATGTTATATATGGTTTTTTGATCTTTTGTGTCTTAAGGATCGCGTGTGCAAAAATGTATTTACATGCTTATGTAAATGTTCTTTCATATGTGTGCAAGATGCCAATCTAAAATTTGATTAGCTAGAGTATCTATAATTTGGTTTAATCTCCTAGGAACATGAAAATATGTAATATAATCAAAGTTTCGTTCTAAGAGACGTACCCTAAGGAATCATCAGTGTAAAGTTGGATCATGAACTCGGTATACTCTATTTAGCTGTGACACAACCAGTTGAGCATCGAGATAGACCCGAAGATGAGAGATACCCAATGACAAGGCGTCATGAAGCAACTCAATAACTGCACTATACTCGACGACATTATTTGTGGTGTCACCTAAGCATATACCTCCGAAAGATAAAAACTGGCCCTAAGGTGTAAAGATTACCCAAGCTGTTGAGGCAAGCCTCTGTGTGTGCCAACTAGCACCGTCTGCATACCCAATGAACACCTCGGAATCACTTGACATCTTCCATATTGACGAAAGATAACATCAATGACATGTCCATAACACTTAAAAGAAACTTAAAAAGTAATAGTACAAAGACTATACATATGTTAGGGAAATTTACCCACAGTGACCTGTCTATGAGTAATACTTCTTGAGGTAGAGCCCATTTCTAGGCTCCGCCAAAGCATTCCATTCAAAATCAACCAAATGATAAGTTCCCTTTTTTAATACCTCTTTTATGATGAAGGGTCCGAACCACATGGGTTTAAACTTTCCTTCCCCCAGAGGGTCCTTATCTTGGTCATAGACCAGAACAAGGTCACCCTCAAAGAAAATCTGAGGATGAATGGACCTATCATACTGACACTTGACCTTATGTTTGTGAGCCTCGTTGGCCAGGGATGCATCGCGACACTGCTCATTGAGATTCTCAAGGTGTACTAACCATTCTTCAAGCGGAGAAGTGTCTGGAAATAATTGTACTACCAATTTTAGAGATGGGATCTGACATTCGATGGGCAAGACTGCCAGCCCATAAACGAGTTGAAAAGGTGAGAAACCAGTTGTAGTCTTAATAGATGTTTGGTAAGCCCATAATGCTGAGTATAACATCAAATGCCAATTTGACTTGGTTGAGTTGATAGTTCACTGTAGAATAGTCTTAGAAGTTTTGTTTACAACTTCCACCTGCCCATTGGCTTGGGGATAGTAAGGTGATGAATGCTCCTGCCGTAACCCAAGCTTTGATGTTAATTCGATCATCATTTGGTTTTGAAAGTGACTTCCATGGTCAGTGACAATCTCTCTTGGGACGTTGAACCTTGCGATGATATGGTTGAATAAGAAGAGAGATGCAATCTCTCCATCATCTTTAAACGTTGGCATAGCTTCGACCCACTTAGTGAAGTAGTCGACAACTACGATGATATAGCGGTGCCCCCTTGCTGATGGGGGGTTGCATGTAGTGTAATCAATCCCCCACTTAGTGAAGGGACCAACTGTGATGACAGGAAACATAGGAGCAGGATGTGCCCTCATCTTCCGATAGAAGATTTGGCACGGATGGCACTTCTTGACCGATTCGATACAATCTTTGATAAGTGTCGGCCAGAAGTAACCTGCTCGTAGAATATTTTGGACTGTTGCCAACCCATATAAATGACTGCCACAAGCTCCAGTATGGAAATCATTGAGCACGATGATGGCCTCCTCATGAGTGAGACATCGACGTAAAATGTAGTCTACACCTCTCTGATACAACATATCATCGAGTATGAGATAATTTTTAGCCTGATGGCATATCCGCCGACGCTTGTCACAAGAAGCAGAGGTGGGGCATTTCAAATTCTGGAGATAGATAAGTATATCTCCATACCATGGGTCTGAATATGCAATCAAGAACATATCTCCCCCGATAGGTGATTCCTCAGGCACAACGTCACCTGACTCAACCGGAATTTCCGAAATAAGCTCTGTGAAGACCAATGACTTCTTGGACTTTGCTGAAATGAAGTCTAAGTCAAATTCTTGGAGGATGACTATCCATCTACTGATTTTTCCACCTATAACTCGTCGTGTCAACATGTACTGGAATGGATTCACGACAGCAATGAAAGTGGTCTTGCGAAATAGAAAATAGTGACAGAACTGTTGAACAGCATGAACTGCTGCCAACACAAGTTTTTCAATATGAGAATAATTGAGTTCCGGTCCTACGAGGCCTTGGCTCAGGTAATAGATCATGTATTCTGAGAACGAATCATCTTCCTGAACTAAAAACATGCCAATGGTTGACTCTACGACAGCTAGATATAATAAGAAATCTTTGTTATAGTTAGGTGTTCGTAGCAGAGGTGCGGTTGTGAGGGCGTGTTTTAATGCATTGAAAGAGTGTTGAGTGGTTTCGTCCCAGAAAAAAAGAACATCTTTCTTTAGTAAACGCATAAATCCTTTGGTGATTTCGGCATAGTTGGCGATGAAGCATCGTAAGAAGTTCGCCTTGCCTTGTAGACACTGAAGTTGTAGGATTGTGCGTGCGGGGGGAAACTGGATTATTGCCTCCACCTTAAGAGGATCAACCATGATCCCTGTTGTTGATACGATGAAACCTAACAAACGTCCTAATGTCATGCAGAAGCTACACTTGTTTGGATTCAAGCGAATCCTAAAGTAGCGACAACGTTTGAATATTAGTCTAAGGTGTGTGGGATGATCCGTTCGTTTGTGAGAGCGTGATGCTAAATCATTTAGATAGGCCTCGACTATATGCTTGAGGTCCTAAAAAGCAAAAGACATGGCCCGCTGGAATGTGGCTCCAACAGTTTTAAGGCCAAAAGGCATCTTACGATATGCGAATGTTCCCCACGGACAAATGAATGTCGTTTTATGTTGGTCTTCAGGTTTGATTTGGATTTGATTATATCCCGAAAAATCATCCATGAAAGAAAAGGCTTCACAACCGGCACATTCATCAATGATCTGGTCAATGAATGGTGTTGGAAAATTATCTTTGGGACATGCTTTGTTTAAATCATGAAAATCGGTACATACATGAATCATGCCTTTTTTTTTATTGACCGACACCGGATTTGACACCCATTGAGTCAAATGGATAGGATAAATAAAACCCGCCTTTAGCAATTTCTCAACCTCAATCTTGATGGCTGCTGCTTTCTTGGGATTGACTGGACAAAGTTTTTGTCGAACAGGCTTGGCATCAGGATACGTTGTGATTTCATGTTCAACTATTTTCGGATTGATACCTGACATTTCCTCATAAGACCAGGCAAAAACGTCGCAGAATTCTTTGAAAAGATCCGTGTAAATTTGAATCTCTTTGGGGGAGCAATCTGCTTCGATGAAGACATTCTCCACGATGCTAGGGTTTCGGGAGATGTTGATGGGTATAGTTTCAGCGATAGTCGCCATATTTCCCTCAGCATAAATTTCCTGCGTAGCTAAGAGATTGATAGGACACGGCTGATCTCCCGTTATGGTAACAGTGAATTCTCCTGCTTCAATTCGGCTTAACTCTGGGAGAAAATATGATCTGTGGTGAAGATCTTCCCAAGGTTTGTCTGGACTTCTCATTGCTTCGATTACTACTTCATCAAAAGGAAATACTAAGTCTAACGAATCGACATTAGCGAGAGAACCTTGAGCCCAAATAGGCTCTAGAAATGGATCTAACTCTTGTGCAGGAGTCGGATCAGGGTTAGTTGAAGATTGTTGGACTAAAGAGTATGCTACCTTAGTGGCCGACAAGGAAATGGACATGCCTGAGTGCCCTGTCTCATCCATCGTGGCTGATGGGGAAGGAAGAATCCAAGGATCCTCAAGGTAAGTCGTGCGGAATGACGAAACTTGAAAAATCTCAACCTTATGGTGATTAGATATAAATTTGATATTTTCGTGAGGAGGTGCGAAATCGAAGGTACCCATCAAGGATGGGCACAAACCAACTCCTACGTTAACGACACCTGGTTGAGGATTATCAATCATCGGGACCATGGATTCCCCCAAAGCTGGGTTAGGTCTGGAGAAAGACAGTTGATCGATGGTCACTATCCGACCCTCGTGTGGAAACAACAAGACTCGAAAAACTGTAGCAACCACAGCTTGCATAGCATAAGTCCAACTCCATCCTAACAAGAGGTTATAGTCGAGGGGAGAATTGACTACCTCTACTTCGACACACACGATTTTCCCTCCTAACTGCATGGGGAAAGAAGGAATGATGCCATGTGGTCGGAATGAACGACCGTCCAAAGCAGTGAGGAGAGTAGTTGATGGAGACAAAACGAGCTGGCCAATGGCCTTCCAGCATGCTAACGACATAACGCATGTCGAGGAGCCCTCATCGACCATCGTGCGGAAGATATTCTGAGTAAAAGTTTTTGTGGGATGAGCCACTACTATCTGAAATGCTACGTGGTAAGGCAGATGAGGTTTTAAGTCGATTGTATCTAACATGATGGTGCCTGGATTACAAGTCTCAGTAGATCCCAAAGCGATTAACAAGGCTTTCCTCTGAGCAGGGTATCTTTGGAGGACCTCCAAAGCAGACATCGCACAAGGGGTTTGTGATAAATCCTCCACCACAAACTAATTCTGGGCGGACCTTGCGTTTGGGTTGTGAGAAGCTTTTTTAAATGCACCCTTTGGAACACGTGTCATTGTTTCTCCCAACATCTTCTCAATCTGTAGAGGAAGAGGTGGGAGATCAACTTCTTTACCCTTCTCAGAAGCGCTTGGTTTACTATAGTCATGCGCTCTAGTTGATATGAAAGCATCACCCCTAACCATATATACGTTTGCGGATGAGGGATTGTTTGGAGGAGGGTAGGTTTCTTGGCTGCCCCCTTTTGTGCTTGTAGAGGCTTGAGTTAGATTTTTCCCATGTTGAAAGGGATTAATCAATACTGCTTGCTGTTGCTGTGTGACAAAATTTTGAGCCTCTGCAAGTCGAGGACAAATATGGGTCGGGTGGTCTTCCGCGCACAAGTTGCATGGATACCTCACCTTCCATTTTTTCGTGTTGTTCCCACCAGCATTATCAGTGGGTTTTTTATCCCCCTTACCCTTCTTTCATTGTTTTTTCTTCCCTTCAGGATATTGGGTGGCCTTTGGGTTAGTCAACTGCACGGTGTGTACTTCCGACGTTTGGGTAGGGGGATAAGCCAAAGCAGTAGTTTGGCTGGCCGCTATGTGTTGTATGGATAACTGTTGCAACTATTTTGTCAATTTCTTAGCGGGCTTAGTTTGTGCTAAACCAACAATACCATCGGCATGTGGTCCAACTCTCTGTCTAGTTTTATCCAGTATCGAACGTGGTGCATCTGGAAAGATGTTGTATAATAAACCAGACTGAGAATAGATGAGATCAAACTATTGAGCCCTCATGATGGCATCTTCTTTGGAGAAAACTCTGGATGTCGCGACGTCTTTGGATAACTGTGGGACCAAATACTTAAGGAACCACTCAAGCAGGAATGATGGTGGGACTGGTACCTTAATTAAACTCTTCCAACATGTCCACTCTCGGATATGATTAGAGATATGGTCCACTGTTGTCTGTTCGAAATTGGCGAGTCGCTCTGTGCCAGCATCGTATCTCACAGGTAACTAGAAATGGTTAAGGAAGGCCATCGCCAGTTCGACAAAAGAAGAGTATCTTGAGTGATCGAGCTCGATGTACCATTTCGCGGCACCCCCAATAAGAGTACATTGAAACAATCGCAATTGTACAGAGTCATCTTTCAATGAGTTAGATGAGCACCAAAGATGAAAGGTAGTCACATGATCACCTGGATCTTCATTAGGCTTGGCCTCGAAATTTGGAATGTCCGAAGGCAACTTTGTCGGCATAGGAGGCCAACGTGGATCGTGACAAATAGAATCATTCAACAACCTTGTCAAATCTGGCAAGTGTAAAGTCGCCTGGAATGGTAGTTTGGGTTGTTGCTGATAACCTGGAAAAAAGGGTCCTGGAGTTTGACTGGCACTAGGTTGCCAGGAAAAGTTTGGCTGCTGGCCCGGGTTCTGGTAGAAACCATGGCCCTGACCAGCATAAGGATTTTGCATCTGTGGAGATATCATCGACTGATTTCCCAAAAAGGACATAGAGTGTTGGGCATGCATTGTATTCGAAGGACTTTGGGAAGGATTACCCCATGCCGGTCCTACGGGGAGAGGCATAGTAGTCTGTCTGGGGTTCCATTGACTGTTGAAAGAATTACCCCAAAACGACATTCTATAGGAGGGAACATATCCTTGTCCTGAATTCCAAGGTCCTGCTATGTGTGCCCCCTGTGCAGGAATAGTACCCATGCGCAGGAGTAGATTGCCCAAAAATGGGGTTGCCCCCAGACGGGAAAGTGGCTGACGAGAAAGTGTTGTTACCAAACGTTCCATTCCAAGAAAATGGTGTCGAACCTACCGACATACTGTGCGAAGGTGGTCCCTGACTCCCGGCTCCAAATAAACTATTGTGTGTAGGTTGCACGGCGGATTGCTGATGCAGACCACCAAGCGAAGGGGACAAAGGAGGGATATGACCTCCTGCATAAGGAAAAGCGTTAAAAGGGATAGGAGTGCCCCCAAGGTGACCTTGCAGAGGAGCGTTATAGCTCCCTGCCCCTAGACCCAAAGTCTGTAAAGTTGAGTAGGTTAGTATAGGACTTGTACCCGAACTAGGTATACCGTATGAGAATGGAGGGCCTGTCACACTAGGTGTGAAGGGGGTTGTGGCTGCTGCCATAGATGGGTTCAGTCCACTATGCGACGTAGTTGCGGCCGAGACCATGGTGGCGTGGACCGATGATGGTAGGTTAGGAGATGACTCTCCTGTCGTGGAAACTATGATGGGAATTGACGAAATCCCAGAAGGAGTAACATCATTTGTTTCCATTGTTGTGTGAGGCACTATCTGGCATTCGTGAAATTGGATTGGTACAATAAACAGTGCCAAGATATCAGTGGTTGTGGTTTCAACTGAGCCAAGAGAGGTTTCTTCAAGGTCCAAAATGGTTGATTCCTCCCGGAGTTTTTCGGGCACAGAGGTTTGTAACCCGGTCGCTTCAAAAGACCCTTGTTGGTCTAGCTTCCGCCTTAATGGTGGTGGGGTGGCTTCAGTGTAACCAACGACAGGCCAAGAAGCCTTCATGACTGGCGGAGCTCGGGATCCTCCACTATGTAAGAATATCCAAGACACGCTAATGTATTTTAAATGTTCAAAAGTAACACACACTAAAAGAAGCCCTTAAGAGATAAGACAAGCAATCACTAAACTATTTGGAAGAATAGTTACAACAACCAACACTATAGCAACTTACCGGTGCAAGTGAAACATGAACACGGAAGCACCCTCTGGGTATACTCTGCAAAGTGTGTCTCAATGTCTGGTACCGCGGTATACCCCCATAGTCACCTGTTTATGTCCCTAAAAATATTGGCAACTAGGTTGCCAGCATGCGAACAGTCACCAGGCGAGTACAGTCGAAAGTCGGGTAGACCACAATGAGTAGGGTATCGATCCTGAAACCTGTCAAGGGTATCGAGAGCAAATGGTTCGGAGGAAAAATGAGGACCTTGAATGGATTCGAGACCCACGAAGCCCCGTGGCAAATGTAAACGACGAAATCCCAGAACAAGCCCTCTATATGTGTTCTCCACTACGATTGGTCCGGCTTTGGAGGGGTTATCTCTGCTACCTTCCCGCATGTGACATCATGTTTATCCCCTGTGTTAGAGGGGGGTCCTGGATAACTTCCATGAAACTGGACTTAGACACTCCCTATCTCAGACTCTAATGTTTGGTTTTGAATGTCCTTGAAGAGTTTCCTCTCCAACCTAATCCAAGGCCCTAGTCCTGAACTAGTTTGTGAACCCTACAAACATAAAAGTCTAGTAGATTTTAAAATTAGCATTGCTTTTATGGCTTTGTCTTACGTCAAGGGGTATGAGGGTGAAACTGATGATGTGTAAAAGACGAAAGACAAAATTAAATGAAAAAGCTGGAAACAAAAAACTTTTACTAAATGCCAAAATTTCAACAACTTTTCACAAAGAAATATTTTTAATTTTTTCTAAGATTTTGGACAACAAACTCAAAGGAATTTCACTCGACTATGAGCTACTTATGATCTAAGTGAACTGCAAAAACTTATGAAATAAAAGACTTTTCCCTATCTAATGATGCGGAAACACACTCTTCAACCAAAATAGAAAATGAAAAGAGATTTTTATTTATTTATTTAAGTGCTAGTAAAGCAAGAAAGGGAAAATACTGACAAGAAAAAAACCAAGAAAAACAATTCTAGCTTAAAGAGAAGATCGCAAAGAATCAGATTAAAGAATCACACAATGGAAATTGTAAAAACAATGACTCTCACGCTTGTCTAAAAACCATAAATTTCTTTTTTATATTTTTTTGTGAATTATTAACTGAGAAAAAGCAGGCTAAGGGTAAGATGAATCCTAAGCTACTGACTGTTCAAACATAGATACAAACATCTGAGAGGAATACTTCTTATCAAAGGAGGGGATGACTACCACACCCTGAACAAAAAGTAGCCTGTACAAGCACGCGACTGTCACTTAAATAGCACGCATTCAAATGCGTGATGAACAGAGACAGAGGGCGTGTACACACGGTCTGACCTTGTATAGTCCGCATGTATATCTAAACTCTAAGGAAAAATATGAAAATAGATAGACCAGACCAGGAAGAGGCCTATGGTATTGATAACCAGGATCCCTTGAAGGCTTGGATACTCTTTCTAATAGAAAAACAAATAACGCAAGGAAAAACAATAAGGCAAAAAATAATCTAAGATAGGACCGTTAGCAAACAAGACTCAGACAGAATTCCAGAAAACCTCCTGAGAATGTGTGATTCTGACAGGGAAGAGGAGGACTGCCTCTAAGGTTCTCTGAACTCCTATACGCTACTACTATGTCTACAACTAGCATTCACACATGTGCTGTAAGAGAATAGGGTGCGGGTACACGCGTTCAAGCCTTATGCAGGCCACGTGTACCTCTGTGTGTCCCGAAAAACACAGTCAAGCAAAATTCAGAGAAAGCTGGTATGGAAAACTAGACTCCCTACTAGCTCAGACCTTACAGAAATGAACGAAAAAGACAGGCAAAGAAAAACAGAAAACCTAGTCTTTAAACTACCCAAAAACTTAAACAAAAATTCCAGGAACCCTAATGAGTATTCTCCCCAGTACGGTCGCCAATTTTGTTGTTGGGAAAAACACCCTACGGATTAGTAAAATAGAGTTTAGACTTTGCATGCAGATTTGAACGAATAGAAACTACCTTCTACCTACATCCCTAGATTTAAATCCCTTTTCCTCAGTAAATGCATGGAAAGGATCACCTACCTTATTACTGACGTTCGATGTCGATCCTCCATTATGCTTGATTACTTGTTTGCGATGCTCCTTCCGAAGATGACCTACACTCAAGACAAACAACAACTATGCATGCATGCTACTTCTATACTCAAGGGTTAGAAAATCAAACATAAAATAATCAAACCATAGACAGTTCATGAATTGGGACGAGAAAAGCATTCTTTTTATTACATAAAGTGAGTCAACTTACAAAAGCTAAGACCAGCCACCGCTCCTTGAACCTGATCTTGGGCTCCTCTTCTTCTGTCCTTCAACTGCTTTGCGTTAAATATCCTTTGGCATGAGGAAAGGATAAAGGGTTAGGACAATGGAATACGTAAATGGGCAGAGTTTCTTCGCTATATTTTTTCCTCCTCCAAATGGTACCCCTACCCCTTCTTTTATAGGCTAGACGGAGCTAGGGTTTTGGATGAACCCTTAGCCATGCATGGCCGGGAGTTCCAGTTAACTCCCACATAGCTTTTTGTTCTGTCGATAACTTTCCTTTTTTCATGTTTTGTGGGTACACACAGGCTGTTGTGAGCCAGCCAGCATGTACACGCATGCAGTAATGGGTTAGGGCGCGTGGGCCTCTACACAAGAGGATTTTCAAAGAGTTGTTCAACAGAGTTTTGGCAAAGAAGGGAAATGAGTTGGCCTGATGCCAGGTAAGCATATGTGGTGCAATTCAGAGTTATAACAGTGCTATGTCCTTCCATATTCTTTTGTCTCATCTCCTCCGACAACAAGGATGAGACCACTTCATCAAATTTCAAAGAAGTTGTATTACTACCTATGGCCACAACCAGACTATCCCACGAGTCTGGTAAAGAACACAACAAACTGATACATTTATCTTCATCTGAAATTTTAATCTCAATAGATACTAACTGACTTACCACAGTATTGAAAGCGTTCAAATGCTCTGCCACCGAGTCTCCATCTCTCATCCTCAAGTTATACAGCTTCTTTCTCAGGGATAGTTTATTTACCAGGGACTTAGACTGATACAACTTCCCCAACTTTTCCCATAAATCCTTGGTTGTAGCTTCCTCTAACACATTCAGTAATACTGAATTGGAGAGACATAGTCAGATTGTGCTCTTTGCCTTCCGATCCATCTTTTTTCCAGTCATCTGCAGAAGTTCTTGTAGGTGCAGTACCTGGATCTACCACGATCCACTGATCTCTGTCCACCAAAATATCTTCCATCTTGAGCTTCCATAGCTCAAATATTTTCCCATTAAACTTCTCGATCTCCATCTTTGAATTTATTGCCATTTCTTTTCACCTAAAAAACAAAACCGCAGATCTCCCACTGTAACAAGGCTTATCACAGTCCCGAGCCAAACCCTTGACCACAAAGGCATCCCCCTGAAGCCAATAAATCTCTGATACCAAATGTAAATTCTAACCTTGTACAATGTCTACTGTAAACAGATATTCAGAAAAGAACATAACAGATACAATGGCAAATACAAACATTACACAAAGATTTTTCCCCTAGAAACCCAAACCGGGAAAACCAACATATATTATATTCATATATTGTGTTACATTGTTTACAATACAATATACATATAGGAGCCATCGACATCCAAAACCCTAACCCAATGACATGGATTATTCCAAAACCCTAATTCCTTAACCGGAAATAGAAAACCATCAGCAAAAACCATGTGTTGAAAAAACCACCTAAATACATGACACATTTCCCGAGGTAGGTGTCACATTTCCCGAGGCAGAAAAGAATATAACACATACCCAACAAAATATAGGATGATAAAATTGTAAAACAGATATTGTGAACCGTAAGGGAATCAAAGCTGAACAAAACAACAAGTAATAAGCAACATTGGGTGAGTAGAGAAGAGTCACTTACCAAAAGACCTCAATAGTCATCTTTAATATGCACCCTACATTGTTGGACAGTTGGTTTAGACAATTGGTTGTCATTGATGTCAACCCTTGGAGAGTGATCTTGTAGATTGATGTCAACCCTTGGAGAAGTCCAAAATCCCCAGATATGTGGATGAGATTGTTGGACAATTGGTTATCATCTGTATGATCGATATTGATGATGAGTTAGTTGGGTACAATTGATGTAGTCTACATGCATCCCCAGATTTGTGGTTATGGGACCCGAAGTTGATTGAGTAATAACAACATGAAGGATAGTGAAATTACAGGTAATACTATCATGGATGAATAGTACACGTCATTTCATTTTCGGTGATATGTGGAATGCCATGTGGTTCCTCACGGTTAGGGGATATGTCCTTGTGAAGTTGGAATCCCCAAGGAAGGGTTAAGAAGCCCTAGTTGGTTACAAGTCAATTAGTCAAAGGGGTAAAGTGGTTGTAAAAAGTGATCTCTAGAAGCCCTAAATTAAGGGAAGAAGTTACCTAGAATAAGTATAAATACCCCTCAAGGAGTCATTCACAAGCACACTCACACACTTACATTGAATATCTATCTAGTTAATTGTTATGGTCTAGTGATTTTGTTATCGTTTATTTTGGTCTTTTTGTGAATATGAAGGGGATTATGAGGAAATGAAGAAAGTGAGAGAAAAGAGCAAGAGTTTCAGAGCTGGAGAAGGAAAGGTTTTTGAAAAACCCTAATTACTGAGATCCTCATGGGTTGCACTATATTTGTGAAGCGAAGCATCCTCGCGGGTCATCTAGTGTTTGTCTAGCGAGGCACTTGCAGAATTGAGATAGCATGTTGGTACGGGGTTGTTGAAGGTTTGAAGAAGCTGCAGGTCCATTTACAGAGTAACATAATAACTATAGTATGAGAGGTAAGGGTTAAGGCTTATGGTTTTTATGTTACGCTACATGCATGGTGATGATAGCATGTGATTTGGTGCATCTTGGTAATGTGATGGTAC
>ML802255.1:26536-50355 GCA_009831015.1 Picea engelmannii
GCAGTAGCCACTACAGATCATTGAACCATCTTTGGAGTAGTCTGAAATGTTTGCAGAGACAGATTCAGAGTAATCAGATAGAAAAAGTACAAAATGTCAGATTGATCACACATGTGTCAACTTTCAAGTTACAGTTACACAGGGATACGTTTATGATTGTATTTCACGTATATATGTAGGTAGGGATATCTTCAGTACAGGTTGTTCTAGATATGAAAATTTTGGTTTGCAGTGGACACATTTGATATGTGATGTTCAAGTGAAGTCTTCAGAATAGTATAGTGACCGATGGGTCAACATTGTGGAAAGTTGAGTAGCAAAGTTATGGAAATTTTGTGACATATGAACCTAGATGGATTCGTGATATGACTAGTAGGTACATAGTGAATGGGTGAGAGAATATGTATAGCAATGTATTTACAATTGAAATTAGTGGAATTTTTGGGGCATAAGGGCAGACCCAGGGTTCAATGCTACAAAAATGTACCAACAAAACCCTAACTATCGACCCTTTCGGAAACACCTGTGAAGTAGATGAAGTCTCACCCGACATGGAGGTAGGGGGGGTTGTAGGACTCAAGTGTCTACAACCTAGATGGGACACAGATCTGTGATCACAATACTTAATAGAGCACTTAGCCAACAACATGCATTAAGTTATGATTCCCAGTCACTCCGCAGACTAACCCTAATTACAGATCAACACATTAGTAATCCAGTTCAAGAACATCTAACCATTTAGCACATAGCATCAGAGCAGATCTAACATTCATCCACATCATAAACACTAAGCATTTAGAGATATTTCTACCATACATCCAGAATAGTGCACTAAGAAAATAAATACATAAACAACATGAACAACATCGCTCAAAGCACATCAACAAAGGATATACGTGGTTCAACCCAGTGTGGGGCTACGTCCACCAACTCTTATTCTTCTTTATTAGTCTTATTCAATCTTCTTATAGTCACAGAGCCACAGAGCTTACTTCGCACTAGACAGGTGATCTGCATATTACACACTAGATCCACCTTCCTCAAGATCAGGTCACTGCACAAAGCATTACATAGTCAGTGCACGAAGCACTTACAAAACACTTGCACTTAGCTATGAAAGCCTATACACATCCTTGCATTAATCCAACTAGTCATGCACTAAGCCAATCAATGACTAGTAACTCTACTTGCACTAAGCCCCCAAAACTACTTCTTACATTCTTAGACACTAATTTATACATTACAAAAAGGGCCTAAACATGGGTAAAACCCATGGGATGACATCCCATACCTATTAAATAAACCCTAAAATCCCTAAAAATCCCACAAAAAGGGCGAGATCCTGCGATCTTCGCTTCGCCTGGGCGCTCCATCTTCGACCAACTTGTCGAAGACCCAAAAATGGTCAAACATGACTAGTGTTTCCTCAAAACCTGGTCAAGGGCCAACAGGTCCCCAACACTCACCTGTGACTCATCCCAAGTCACTCTGATCTAGGCAACTCTGCTTCAAAGGCCTCAAGCTTAGCTTGAGTTGCCTTGAATTGGTGCTTCGCCAGAGCCTCCTGCTCAGTGAATTCCTGAATTAATTTCTCGGTGACAGGCCCTTCTAGGGATTTTTCTTCTGTTGTGACCATATGTTCCATCTATGCACCTTATCCCTCGATCTCTCTCAAAAGTGTGAAGGATTCATCCTGCACCGGCTGGAGTTTCTATGTCACCTCTGTTGGAGCTACCCTTGTGTTTTACCTTGCACTACTTTCAATTTTTGATACTTGAAATATAAAGTTGATTTTCTTTTTCCTTCCGAGATCTTAAAACTCTAAAATTTTGTCGCCTGGACAACAATGCTTTTCCACTTTCAAAACAGATTCATTTTTGCAAGCATGTTCACTCTTTTGTTTTATTTCGGGGTCTCGCAGGTTGGATACTTTAAACCTTGAGTTCACACGTCCCGAGTCACGAAACGGCGAAGTCGTTTTCAATTTTTGCCCAAGACATTAACTAGGGTAAATCTTTTAACTCATGAGTAGACGTTGTTGGGAGTTCGCGTCTCGGCGTTCGTCAAACCCAAGTTTTTATGTTTACATATCCGATAGCCGAGGACACGAGGTATTTTTGGGCTAACCTTGGTAAAAGACTAACCATGGTTAAAATTTGTTCTCGGCGCTTCGCCACTCGACACTTTCTTTCATAAAGTTAAGGTGTCTAAAACCCCGACTCACGAGGTTGCGATGTAATTATATCAAGATTAATTAGTCTCCTAATCTAAGATTTTATTCCCATAATTTGAGCCTTAATTATCGCCATTTCGCGGTTTCGCGACTCGGCATACCATTTTCCCAAAAATTTATCTCCGAAGTTCCGAGTCGCGATATGGCGAATAAAATGATTATGAAAGTAATGATGCTCCAAATCATGATTACTGTTAATTAAACCCAAATCGGCCTTCGTAGTCTCGCAAGTTGAAGAGTCAAAATGTTAAAAGGAAGTTCATGATGTAGCGAGCAGTGAGAAAATTATTTAAGTGGCTAAGATTTGAAATTTTAAATTAAAACAAGATACGTCCTGCGCATCGAGGTTTGCACATTTCACGAGGTAGCTACTTGCTCTCCATACCCTGACTGCCTATCAAGCCGCCAAACATTGATGACATTAATGAAGAATTAGGGTAAATCCATGAACAAATAAGATCGGATTTACGCAATAAATTTGTTTCTAATTGCGATTTGATAGACTTATTTCGAATAGTACAGAGTTTTCAAATATATACGGGAGTTTGATTTTATTTTAAACATTTTTCATAACCGCACAGAGCTCACTTTTCTCCGAGTGAACTAATTTCTGCATGTATACACAGGTCTATCATAGAAGAACGAAAACACAAGCTTCAGCTAGGGCTCCACAGAAAGCTGCAAAGGCGAATGCCGAGATTGCAGCGCAGGGCTCAGACAATGTCACCGATACTTCACCTCGGAGTAGAGGCTCAGTCCCTAGCTTGTCATTTGTTTCAGATATTCTGCAATCTGAGTTGGTAAATTATTCAGACTCCGATGACAATGATAATGAAAAAGACGACCTGAACACCAAATACAAAATAGTTGTGCAATCCGGAATGCACCTGGTAGCAACCAGACCACGACTGCTCCCATATTATGACATGATCTGATGGGCTTTGGATCACATAGACCTACCCACCAGAACTATCATAAACGACAAATAGGTTGCATTCGGGACTTTTAGACCAGAGCATATCCAAAATATGTATAATCTCCCATCAACATCTGAATACACATATAATGCTGAATTCCTGGAGGAATTCAAAGAGAAGGAATGCAAACAATATGACAAAACCATGCCTGGTTTGATAAAAGATTGGGTTTTGCGCTCCATGAAATTCAGAGCAAATGACCAGGGCGTTTATTCAATCTCTTCGTTGGAGCCACAGTATATGTATGTAGCAATGATGACATGCAGACTATTCGGAAAGAAAGATACAACACATTTCTACATTTCATGGGTACCTCTCATGTTTCGGGTAGCAGAAGGTTGTTCATTTAATTGGGCAAAGATACTCTCGGACAGTTTGGCCAACAGGGTCATAGAGTATCGGGAGAAAAAGGCGAGTGGGAGACCATCCTCATTTTTCATGTCTGCGTATATCATGGACGTAATATGTTCCATGACACCATTCCCTTTAATGAGTTGGGCTTGGAATCCAACCCAAGAAAAAACTGTACATGAGTATCACGACAAGCTGTGGGAGAATAAAGAGGACAAATTTATTTATGAAATTTTCAACTGGGTGATGGTGCCCCTGCACATTGCCATTTTTGGTCGCTCGCCATCTCGCATCTTGGATAGCATTGCTGCAAATCTGAGTGGTATAGCGGACTGGTACGTGGAAGCAGATTTTTCCTATTTCTGAGTGTTCGGAGCTGTTGTTCCCCCGCTTGCACTACCACTGTTCATCCCTGACAAACTGGCTTGTCGCGAGATCGCCAGGCAAACAGTGATTGGCAGAGTGAGTAAGGAAATCACAGCATCATCTAATAAGGTATGGCCATTTTTCCCCGTTCAACTAAATTCTTATTCTTTATTGGATTTTGGGCATGCCAAAGCCGAGGCTGTAGCCCTGGAGAACCTAAGTTTGGTCTCCATTGAGTATAAAAAACATGATCCTCAGAAAATTGTAAGCAATCATTTAGCTAATTGTGGGCTGAAGAGGTTTGAACACGAGTGTTCACTTTCGAATGATATTTTCCGAGGGGCGAGGTCTTACAGGGAAGTGCTAGTTCGAATTCGATCTTTAGCACCCGAAGACATGGCCTCTGTATTAAAATTTCAGGAAAATAGACGGAGTTGTCTTCCTGCTGTGTTGCGAGGAGAGAGCCTGGGCGTTTTTGAGACGGAACCGAAAGGTGATGAAGGCCACAAAGAAATAGCTTCTGGTGCAAGAAAAATCCATAACGAGGGGGATCAAACAAATAAGCCCGAAGCAGAGACACAGAAGCCGGACCCGCCAGAAACCCAGAATCCAGAAACTGAGACGAAAACCTCTGATCCTCCGAAGGAGCAGGACTCAGTTGTCACACCAGGAAAGGCAGCGAAGCAGATCGGGGAACCCATCACTTCTGTCACCCCCTTGCAGTCAACGCATGGGAATATAGAAGGAGAATGGATTTTCGGTGAGGAACTAAGGCCTATCAGAGCAGAAGAACTTCCTCCAAATGAGTTCTTATTTGACAAGAAGAGAAAAGCAGTGGTAAAAAGAGAGTTCTACCAGGATGAAGGATTGACTGCTAAAAAATTCAAAGTTATGACCGATGGAAAGAACAAAAATAATGAGGAATTCGCCACAGAGATCGCAGGGACGCTAGGAGCATATGCATCGGCGAATCAATTCTCGGTCAGGATGTTAAAGAGTCAGCTCAAAAGAAAGAATCTCTTGATCAAGACTCTCGAAGCCAGAGTAGCTTCGGCCACAGAAAGCGCTAAAAGCCAGGTGAGTGGGGAAATAGAACTGACACAACTAGTTGATAAAAAGGAAATAGAAGTGCTCAAAGCCAAGTTGGAACAAGCACATTCATTAATCCAAGATGGTCGGGTGCAGGCTGATCAGCAGAGGACTATGATTGCAGAGCTGCAGACTCAAGTGGAGATCACTGAGAGTAAGGTGATCGATGTCGAGGGGTTTAAATCCCGAGCAATCTAGATTCGAAGCAAGATCTCTTCTGCACAGCAGAGTTTGCTCGCCAAAGTAGGAACGATCCGAGAGGATTGTCTGTTGATGCATCGGATTTCCAAGAACCTGACTGTCAGAGAAAGAAATGCAGAAGCAGCTCGGGTCACTTTCCAGGAGGCGGTGATAGCCACAAACAACATATTTTCGGCATTTCCTCCCGGACTTACCATCTCAGAACAAACTAGAGGTAACATTCTTTTGAAGGATTGGGAGCATAATATTGACCTAAGCAAGGAACAGGCCCAAAAAGTGACCAATTCATTAGAAGAAGCCTTCAATGCTATAGATGGCGAGCTGTTGGGTATAGACAGTGGAGGCGATGCAGAGACATTAATACAAATGAATATAGAACAGATCTCACTTGATCTGAAAGAAAAGGATGAGAGAGATTCAGCTGACATCTCTCAAATGAATACAGTGGACATGGCTTGAGTTAACAAACACTTGGTTCAGCCCAGTGCGCAACTAAGTGCTCTTGATATAATTGATGCACAAATGGGGGATAAGATACAACATTTGTCCTGAGAATGCTATTTCATGAGGCCAGCTGTCAAGCTGAACCTTCACAGCTAGTATCTCAACTCGTGGAAAGGTGTATCGCCTGCACCGAGGCCGTGCAAAGACAGGCACCTAGCACCAATTGAAAACAGAATAGGATAAAAAGAGCAGTTGCGCTCCTATCGGTTGTAACCAATTTCGTGAAACCGTTAAAAGTCTAACTGATATGTAAATTGTATAAATATAGCAGAGAAATAAATAGAAAGGGCTGGACCTTTTTGGTATTGATTGTAATAGAGTTTTTTGCATTCGAGAAGTTAATATAACCAAAACCTAAAGATTCTCGATTCTGTCATGACTGTGTTACAAGGTTGTTTCTTTATCTTTCATGTTTCATTTCATTTCACTTTTCATAATTGATGTGTATCACTATACTTTAGTACGACCAAATTAAAAATTTCTCTTTATTTCGACCAAATTGAAACAGTGCTCAAATATCTCTTTAAATTATTTCCTACAATAAATGTTCCTCAATGACTGTACCTGCAGCTACATAACCTAATATTGAACTCGGTCTATCTAATCAAACACATATTGCTTTAAATCTTTTCGATACAATTCTTAAAACTGCTAACACCCGGGAAGAACTTGAACGTTCATGGGCAACCATTGAACAAGATATTACTACTCAAGAACAGTTGGAAGCTAGACAACGAGAACGTAGAAATCCTCATTAGTTTCCTATACCGAAGGTTAGTGAAACCCTTTAGCAAACTTTAAACATACTTTCGGATGCCTTGACACTGTACTTTAAGCCTTAAGTACAGACTCAGGAACAACATCTTTCTGGCACCGTTGCCGGGGAGCGAAGTTACGAAATCTTTTCCCTGGGAAAACGACAAATTATTTTATTGATAGTGTTACTCTTTGATTGTGAACATAGAGTGCACATAGTTTTAAGGCTTTTTTTTTTTAAATCTTTCACTTGGCAACTCCACGAAAACACAAACTGGCATTTGGTAGAAAGAGTACCAGACAAAACCCGGATGGCAAGCTGTTCACGCCTGTTAATGATCCTGAAATTTTTTTAAGAGTGAGAAGCTCGTCTGAGCCAACCGCTATAGTTTATAAGCCTAAAAACACACCTTAAAAAACTAAATGCCATTCAGAACCTTCTTCTTCATGCAGTCCTTGGTTTGATACCAAAAATCTGAAGACAAACTGCTCTGAATTTAGGAGTGAGATCCATCACACTTTCCCATCTATAAGCAAGGGAAAGGGTCCTTTAGAAAGATCGTTGTCATTTGACATACCAGCCTTTCTTTGACAGAACTTCCCAGTCTCGCCCGATTCCAAAAACTCTGTTACAAACTCATTTTCTACACCCAAGTCAATGGCAGGCATTGGAGGAGGTGGTGGAGGCGCTCTTGGAGGAGGAGGTGGACCTCAAGTAAATGTCCCTCCTCCTAGAGTATTCACAAAGGTAGCAGTGAGATACGCTCCCCTGGTTTTACCCGTCCCACTCCATGATTTGCCTGAAAACTACATCAAAAATCTTCCTAAGTTCACTGGGGAGGGGGATTTAACCGCAACCGAGCATATAAACTTCTTTGACCAGTTCGCAGACACTTGTGGTATTGAACACGAGGATGTTTATTCGAGACTTCTTGTCCAGACCTTTGAAGGATAGGTCCAAACTTGGTTTCGGAGCTTCCTGCAGCTTCTATTTGGACATATGACACATTGGAAGATGCTTCCTCAGACAATGGGGAGAATGGAAATATCACTTATATTACCTTACCGAGTTTGGGTCTCTAAAGAAAAAGAACTCAGAAACAGTTATGGAATTTATTCTGAGATTTAACAAACTGTATAATAAAATTCCAGCCGCTATTAAACCTTCTGAACCCTTAGCCAAAGTAACTTTTGCGGGAGCTTTCGAACCTGAATTTGTACTGCTTTTGCAAGAAAGAAGAGGAGCCACCCTAAATAGAATGCAAGACGATGCTGTCGAAATAGAATCTAATATGATGGTTCAGGTAAATTAAAGGCTAAAGTAGAAACAATCAACTGTGAAAATAGATGCTATAGGGAACCAGCAGGTCCTTCGGGGTCAAATAGATACACTAATGACAGAGTAGATGATATGGCCCGAATAATTAAAGAACTTTCTAACAAAATCTCTAGCATGGAGTTGGAACAGGTTAAAGCTGATTCTTCTAATAAAAAAGACTTCAGGAGAAATCCAAATCCCCAAAATCAACAGAGACAAATAAAGAATGAAGATCAAAAAATACAAGCTCCACTAAAAAATGAAAATTTTATAGGAGCAAATGACCTCCAAGATTTCGGAGATTCGGAAGATGAATTCGTGTCTTTCGGTGATGAATGTTCGCAGCCATTTTTGACCAGAGAAGACTATGAGAAATCTTTAAATACCCCTCAACCGTCTAATGAATATGAAGAAGGTGATCATACCGACCTCTGCGTATCTCAACCAGAAACATAAATGATAGCGGCTGATTTTCAACCCAAATACAATCTAAGATATAAAAATAAGACCACCTCAACTGAACAACCTAAAAGAATCCTTCAAAGAGGTCAATCTCATGAACCTCCTTTGGAAGAGACATTGTTACCCAGCAATAAAATCAAGGTAGCAAAAATTCAAGAGTCTGAGGTGAAAAAAGTTGAAACCCAAACAAAGGAAACTGGATCAGTAGATAAAGTTACATCTTTGACTAAGATCACGAGTGATAAAGAAATCCAGACAAATAAGTCGGAAAGAAAAAGTGTGGAAGTCTTAACCAAAGAAACAGATAAGGTAAATACATCTTTCAGTTTTGAAAATGAATTAAATAAAATTAAGATACCGATTCCTTTGGTAGAATTAGCAAAAAATCTCGCTTATCGGAAGCAAATTGCCAAAGTGATGGGTGTCTATGAGTCAGAAAGTCACTCTGATGTTATCAACCTGGAAGACGAAAGACCTAACATCACCTTTGGTCCTCATTTTGAGGGATCCAAAGACAACGTCACTCCTTTCTATATCACCCTGAATATACATGATCAGTTATTGCATAACTAAATGTTAGACTCCGGGGCTTCACATAATGTTATGCCCAAAATTATAATGGAGAGGCTGGGTCTCCAGATCACTAGACCTTATGGAAATCTATACTCTTTCAATTCAAGAAAGGTTAAATGTATGGGAATGATAAAATATCTGGTAGTTACCCTGGCTCAAGTCCCAGTCAAGAGTATACTGATGGATGTGGTTATCGTAGATATTCCCCCCAAATATGGTATGTTGTTATCCAGATCATGGGGAGCCAAGTTGGGGGGTTCTCTACAATTGGACATGTCATATGCCACAATCCCTATTTTTCGGTGGTCAGTTTACTCATTTGTACAGAGAAACAAGATTAGCGTATACCATCAGTGATCCTCAAAACCCAAATAACTTTCCCATTTACGTTGCAGATCAAGATCTGGGGAATTGCATATTGTCATTTGATGATGGTTTAGATGGGTGTCCAGAAGAACTCGATATAAAGAAGGAAGAACTTAGCCCCTTGACGGAAGAACTGTGCAATAATGGTATTTGGAAAATGTACTTCAATGGCGCTTCGTCTTCTGAAGGAGCTAGTGTTGGGGTACTCTTGGTAGCACCTGAAGGTAAGTTTATTGTTCCTTTCTCATATCATTTGCAGTGGGACATAGATTACACTAATAACATATGTGAGTATGAAGCATTAATCTTAGGTTTAGAGGCTGCAAAGAAGTTAAATATAAAAAACTTGGAGGTTTACGGTGATGCTGAACTGATAGTAAGACAAATAAACAGACAATACCTAGCCAAGCATCCCAGACTAAGAACATACTGAAATTGTGCTTGGGATTTGATGGAGAATTTTTTCTCATCTGTAAAAGTCCATTTTATTCCTCGCGTAGAGAATCTACAGGCTGGCGCATTGGCCAGGGCAGCTTCAACCTTTTCTCCTCCCATGACCGTCAAACTAAAATATCACATCGAAATCAGGTATAAACCCTCTATACTAGACAATGTCCGACACTGGTAGGTCTTTGAAGATGACAAACAAATTCAGAAATTTCTTATGGTAGTAGGTGAGTTCTCTGAAACTCATTCGGACCAAGAAAATAAAAACGACCCAATGTGGATTATGCAAGAGGGAGAAGATCCTGAAACCTTTCGAGAAAAAATAGTGGATCATCATATGTTGGCCCTTAAAAACAATCAAATCCCGAAAGGCTTAATTCCTTTAGAAAGACTCTTCAATCAGAATGACATACCTGTGAAATCCACTTTGCAGCCCCAACTAGAAGAAGTGGAGGACTGCGATATAGGAACAGAAAAAGAATCCAGAATAGTAAAGATATCTAAATTCCTCCCTCCCAAGGTAAAAGACCAGTACAGAGACCTACTCAAACAGTATAAAGATGTTTTCGCCTGGTCCTATGATGAGCTTCGAACATATGATACTTCCATAATTGAGCACAAGATACCTTTGAAGCCTGGGGTCAAGCCTTTTAGGCAAAATCTCAGGCAATTTAACCCCATTTTATTGCCCGTCATTGAAAAGGAAGTTAAGAAGCTTTTAGATGCGAAGATAATTGTACCTCTAAGGTACTCAGATTGGGTGGCAAATTTGGTCCCTGTCAGAAAAAAGAATGGAGAAATCAGACTGTGTGTGGATTTCCGGAATTTGAACAGGTCCTCTCTTAAGGATAAGTATCCGCTTCGCAAAATGGACCACGTCCTAGAAAGGGTAGTTGGAGCAAATCGAATGTCTATGATAGATGGTTTCTCTGGGTACAACCAAATCGCCATGAATGAGCAAGACAGAGAAATAACTGCTTTCACCACACCATGGGGTACATTTATGTATGACAAAATGCCGTTTGGTTTGATGAATGCAGGGGCTACATTCCAGCGCACTATGGACATCACTTTCGTCAGAGAAAGAGACAAGTTCGTAGTCATCTACCTTGACGATTTGACGGTTTTCTCTAAAACCGATGAAGAACATTTGATCCATTTAAAACAGACTTTCGAAAATTGCCACAGGTATGGCCTGTCTTTGAACCCAAAGAAGTCACATTTCGCTATGCAGGAAGGTAAGATTCTGGGGCATATTGTATCTAAAGATGGGATCAGGATTGATCCTAAGAGGATTGAAGCAATAGAAACTATAAATATTCCTAGAAACGTAAAAGAAATTCAATATTTCTTAGGTACAATAATTTTTTTACGAAGGTTTATACCAAATTTTGCTGAGATTGTCAAATTGATCACAGGAATGCTGAAGAAAGATAGCAGAGTAAATTGGACGACCGAGGCTAAAGCATAGTTCGCACATATTAAAAAAGTCATCAGCGAGGCACCTATGTTAGCAAGTCCAGATTACTTGAAATATTTTCTCATCTTCTCGTTCGCCTCTGAACATACTATCGCCGCGGTGTTGCTGCAAAAGGATGATGAAGGCTTCGAACGTCCAATCACGTTTTTTAGCAAGAGCCTTAGAGACGCTGAACTAAAATATGATATAATAGAAAAACAGGTGTACGCAATGGTGAAAGCGCTAAAAGCATTCAGAACGTACATTCTGCATTCAAAAATTATCGCATACGTACCGACCATTGCTGTGAAAGATATATTGGTACAACCAGATAGCGATGGAAAACGAGGGCATTGGCTCGCTAAAATACAAGAATTTGATCTAGAAGTCAAGCCTACTAAATTGATAAAAGGGAAAGGTCTAGCCAAACTCATGGCTGAGTTGAACCTTAGAGCTCTTGATATAAATTGCCTCCAAGGGGAAGACGCAGACACACATTTGCAAGAGCCGGATGACCAGACACATCCCAGCAAGGTTGAAGAAAAGTTCATGTCGTTAGGCTGGTATAAAGACATAGTTTTCTATTTGTTAAACCTGAAATGTCCAGATGGACTATCACCAGCCAAATGCAGAACTTTAAAACTCCACGCTGTAAAATATTGTGTCTCTGAAAATCAACTATACTGGAAGGATCCACTCGGGTTCTTACTAGTCTGTCTGGTTGAGTCGGAAACTCCATGGGTCATAGAAGAATTTCATGAAGGAATCTGTGGAGGACACCATGCATGGAGAGCCACAGCCTACAAGATCCTGAGGGATGGGTACTATTGGCCGAAACTATTTTCGGACGTCAATGCCAAAGTACGTGTCTGTTACTCGTGTCAAATATTCGCTAGTAAGCAGAAACTCGCTACACTGCCACTTGTTCCAGTCAAATCCGAAGTGCCATTTCAACAATGGGGTCTAGAATTTATAGGGGAAATTAATCCCCATTCTAGTGCTCAACATAAATGGATTCTAACAGCCACGGATTATTTTACTAAGTGGGTGGAAGCCACTCCAACCAAAAGGGAAACAAACTCGGTGGTGATCGACTTCTTGGAAGATAACATCTTGTCAAGATTCAAGTGTCCCCGAAAGATCATTACCGACAACGCCCAGGCCTTCAAATCCATGGCTATGATCATTTTCTTTCAGAAGTACAATATCGTTCTCGGCCATTCCACTGCTTATTACCCCCAGGGAAATGGGCTGGCCGAATCATCTAATAAGATCCTGGTGAACATAATCAAAAAAGTTCTGGATGAAAACAAAAGGTCCTGGCATGTGCATTTGAAGTACGTGTTGTGGGCAAACCACATTAGCACTAAAAGGTCCATCGGCATTTCGCCGTTTCAAATGGTCTATAGGGCCGAGGCGGTTCTACCTATAAACTTAGCGTTGCCAGTGATAAAATTATGGCAGGATCAGAACGAAGAACCCAACCATGTAACCAGGAGAATTAACCAGCTGATCGAGGTTCAACAACATAGAGTGGAGGTTGATGAGAAAATGCAGAAGTACCAGGACGATATGAAAGCATTATTCGACCTCAAGGCAAAGGACAAAGACTTCCTCCTAGGTGACTTAGTGTTAAGATGGGATACGAGAAGAGAAGAAGCCGCGAAGCATGGCAAATTTGATCACCTTTGGTATGGACCATTCAGCGTCTCGGCTCCAGAAGGAAAAAATTCCTTTCTTCTGGAAAACATTGATGGAGAAGTTCTCAGCACCCCTGTCAATGGGTGGTATCTAAAGCACTACATGACGTAACAGTCATAAAAATAAAAAATAAAAAAAAATAATAATAATATTGTAAATAATTTTTTTTATTATGAGTGCTTTGTACATATTTATATTTTCGTTCAAACATTTACTTTTAATTTTTTGTTTTCGTCCCTAAATTCTCAACACATTTCCAATAATATTAGTATTTGCTTTTACAGGATTCCAGCTACAGACGAAACTAGCAAAAAAAATAAAAAATAATGTTCAGGTCAGTGTTGGAAATAGAACGACATAAAACAGGTGACACTTAAGATAATTCATAGTCCACAAAGAAAGTGAAAAGAAAAGATATAGGTGAGCTTTCTCAATACATAGGTCATGAAAGGCTGTTTAAGCGAACTAAGGTAACATTTTTGCAAATTGCAATAAAAAAGGTTAGATAACGTGATTATATTTGGCTTCATAATCTTGAATAAAATAATTTGAATGAATACATTAAACCTAAAAGCAGTCAGTCGTAATATTTGTTCCTAAATATCTTCGAAAACCAGTCCCAAACTGTTGTGACCTTTGTATATTAAGCCATTGAATTGCTGCCTTGTTTTCTATCTATCTCCGGGCCTAACTTTTAGCAAGTCACTATCTTACTGAGTCCTTGCGAAGGGGTAAAACTTTTTCGTTTTAAACCTCAGGGATTTCGAAATAGATCTTAATAAGAAAGCTGGTCTTCACTACTACTTGATCTTCTTCTAGGCAAAGGAACATTTAGAGTGATCTTAACTTTCCTAGGTTTTTCAACAGCGTCGAAAACATCAAATCTTGCTTAAACATGGATGTCCCTTAAAATTTTATTATTTTCCCCTGTCCCCCTAAGAACGAAGGTTTTGTGAGGGTCAAAGGAAGATTGATACCGAGTAATCAAAATAAGTTGACAGACCTCTGATACAAAATATTACACAGATCTCATCCCTGATATAAATTGATTGCTCCCATCTTCGTGCCTTAAAAGTAAATTATAAGACAAGTGGTGAAAGAAAATTCAGAAATGATTGCCCCCACTTAGTCCATGAAGACGATGAAAGGAAATTCAGAAATGATTGCCCTCATCTTAGCATTTAAACGCATAAATATTTTCCGAAGTGGTGAAAAGAAATTCAGTGAAAAGGGGTCAGACAACTTCACCGAGGTACTGAACAGGCTCGCTGGCAGTGAAGCAATGTCTGAGAGATCTGTAAGGCTGTTATACATAAATATCAATCTTCTCTAGTAACCAATGCTTTCTAAAAACCTGATCATTACCCCAAATTCCGACATGACTTCCCTATTTAAGCTTATATAATATCATTCTTTTAATGCAAGCTGAGAATCATAAGATTTGTTGAATCTCCTAGGGTCATTTCGACTGTCTTGAAGCATCCCCAAAGTCAGTAGTGAGAAAGGGAAAGTTGTGAAAGTGACTTCAGCTGTGTTTGGAAAGAGTATCTGATTTCGAAAAAAGTTCTTGAAGTTCAAAACAAAGTTTTCCCTCCCTTCTATCTTTTTCCTTGATTTTTTTTGTTGATTTTAGCTTGTGACTCCATTTACCCAATATTGGCACCTGGTCTACTGTTCTTCTCGCCTCACAGGAAGGCGTGATCCCTAGTTGGAGCCTATGTTGGAGCCGCCCTTGTTTTTTACCTTGCACTACTTTCAATTTTTGATACTTGAAATCTAATGTTGATTTTCTTTTCCCTTCCGAGATCTTAAAACTCTAAAATCTTGTCACCTGGACAACAATGCTTTTCCACTTTCAAAACAAATTCATTTTCACAAGCATGTTCTCTCTTTTGTTTTATTTCGGGGTCTCGCAGGTTAGATACTTTAAACCTTGAGTTCACACGTCCCGAGTCACGAAACGATGAAGTCGTTTTCAATTTTTTCCCAAGACATTAACTAGGGTAAATCTTTTAACTCATGAGTAGACGTTGTCGGGAGTTCGCGTCTTGGCATTCGTCAAACCCAAGTTTTTATGTTTACAGCTCCGATAGCCGAGGACACAAGGTACTTTTGGGCTAACCCTGGTAAAAGACTAACCATGGTTAAAATTTGTTCTCGATGCTTCGCCACTCGACACTTTCTTTCTTAAAGTTAATGTGTCTAAAACCCCGACTCACGAGGTTGTGATGTAATTATAGAAATATTAATTAGTCTCCTAATCTAATATTTTATTCCCATAATTTGAGCCTTAATTATTGCCATTTCGCGGTTTCGCGACTCGGCATACCATTTTCCCAAAAATGTATCTCCGAAGTTCTGAGTCGTGATATGGAGAATAAAATGATTATGAAAGTAATGATGCTCCAAATCACGATTACTATTAATTAAACCCAAATCGGCCTTCGCAGTCTCGCAAGTTGAAGAGTCAAAATGTTAAAAGGAAATTCATGATGCAGCGAGCAGCGAGAAAATTATTTAAGTGGCTAAGATTTGAAATTTTAAATTAAAACGAGATACGTCTCGCGCATCGAGGTTTGCACATTTCACGAGGTAGCTACTTTCTCTCCATACCTCGACTGCCTGTCAAGCCACTGAACATTGATGACATTAATGAAGAATTAGGGTAAATCCACGAATAAATAAGATCGGATTTATGTAATAAATTTGTTTCTAATTGCGATTTGACAGACTTATTTCGAATAGTACAAAGTTTTCAAATATATACGGGAGTTTCATTTTATTTTAAACATTTTTCATAAGCGCACAGAGCTCACTTTTCTCCGAGTGAACTAATTTCTGCATGTATACACAGGTCTATCGCAGAAGAACGAAAACACAAGCTTCAGCTATGGCTCCACGGAAAGCTGCAAAGGTGAATGCTGAGATTGCAGCGTAGGGCTCAGACAATGTCGCCAATACTTCACCTCGGAGTAGCAGCTCAGTCCCTAGATGGTCATTTGTTTCAGATATTCTGCAATCTGAGTTGGTAAATTATTCAGACTCCGACGACAATGATAATGAAAAAGATGACCTGAACACCAAATACAAAATAGTTGTGCAATCTGGAATGCACCTGGTAGCAACCAGACCACGGCTGCTCCCATATTATGACATGATCCGATGGGCATTGGATCACATAGATCTACCCACCAGAACTATCATAAACGACAGACAGGTTGCAGTCGGGACTTTTAGACCAGAGCATTTCCAAAATATGTATAAGCTCCCATCAACATCTGAATACACATATAATGTTGAATTCCTGGAGGAATTCAAAGAGAAGGAATGCAAACAAGATGACAAAACCATGCCTGGTTTGATAAAATATTGGGTTTTGTGCTCCGCGAAATTCAGAGCAAATGACCAGGGCGTTTATTCAATCTCTTCGCTGGAGCCACAGTATATGTATGTAGCAATGATGACATGCAAACTATTCAGAAAGGAAGATACAACGCATTTCTACATTTCATGGGTACCTCTCATGTTTCGGGTAGCAGAAGGTTGTTCATTTAATTGGGCAAAGATACTCTCGGACAGTTTGGCCAATAGGGTCATAGAGTATCGGGAGCAAAAGGCGAGCGGGAGACCATCCTCATTTTTCATGTCTGCGTATATCATGGACGCAATATGTTCCATGACACCATTCCCTTTGATGAGTTGGGCTTGGAATCCAGCCCAAGAAAAAACTGTACATGAGTATCATGACAAGCTGTGGGAGAATAAAGCGGACAAATTTATTTATGAAATTTTCAACTGGGTGATGGTGCCCTTGCACATTGCCATTTTTGGTCACTCGCCACCTCGCATCTCAGATAGCATTGTCGCAAATCTGAGTGGTATAGCGGACTGGTACTTGGAAGCAGATTTTTCCTATTTCAGAGTGTTTGGAGCTGCTGGTCCCCCGCTTGCACTACCACTGTTCATCCCCGACAAGATGGCTTGTCGTGAGATCGTCAGGCAAACAGTGATTGGCGAAGTGAGTAAGGAACTCAAAGCATCATCGAAGAAGGTATGACCGTTTTTCCCCGTTCGGCTAAATTCTTATTCTTTATTGAATTTTGGGCATTCCAAAGTCGAGGTTGCAGCTCTGGAGGACTTGAGTTTGGTCTCCATTGAGTATAAAAAACATGATCCTCAGAAAATTGTAAGCAATCATTTAGCTAATTGTGGGCTGAAGAGGTTTGAACACGAGTGTTCACCTTCGGATGATATTTTCCGAGGGGTGAGGTCTTATGGGGAAGTGCTAGTTCAAATTCGATCTTTAGCACCCAAAGACATGGCCTCTGTATTAAAATTTCAGGAAAATAGACGGAGTTGTCTTCCTGCTGTGTTGCGAGGAGAGAGCCCGGGCGTTTCTAAGATGGAACCGAAGGGTGATGAAGGCCCCAAAGAAACAACTTCTGGTGCAGGAAAAATCCATAACGAGAGGGATCAAACAAATAAGCCCGAAGTAGAGACACAGAAGCCGGACCCGCGAGAAACCCAGAATCCAGAAACTGAGACGAAAACCTCTGATCCTCCGAAGGAGCAGGACTCAGTTGTCACACCAGGAAAGGTAGCAAAGTAGATCGGGGAACCCATCACTTCTGTCACCCCCTTGCAGTCAACGCATGGGAATATAGAAGGAGAATGGATTTTCCGTGAGGAACTAAGGCCTATCAGAGCAGAAGAACTTCCTCCAAATGAGTTCTTCTTTGACAAGAAGAGAAAAGCAGTGGTAAAAAGAGAGTTCTACCAGGATGAAGGATTGAATGATAAAAAATTCAAAGTTATGACCGATGGAAAGAACAAAAAGAATGAGGAATTTGCCACGGAGATCGCAGGGATGCTAGGAGCGTATGCATCAGCGAATCAATTCTCGATCGGGATGTTAAAGAGTCAGCTCAAAAGAAAGAATCACCTGATCAAGACTCTCGAAGCCAGAGTAGCTTCGGCCACAAAAAGCGCTAAAATCCAGGTGAGTTGGGAAATAGAACTGGCACGACTAGCTGATAAAAAGGAAATAGAAGTGCTCAAAGCCAAGTTGGAACAAGCAAATTCAGTAATCCGAGACGGTTAGGTGCAGGCTGATCAACGATCAACAGAGGACTATGATTGTAGAGCTGCAGACTCAAGTGGAGATCGCTGAGAGTAAGGTGATCGATGTCGAGGGGTTTAAATCCCGAGCAATCCAGATTCAAAGCAAGATCTCTTCTGCACAACAGAGTTTGCTCGCCAAAGTAGGAACGATCCAAGAGGATTTTTTGTTGATGCATCGGATTTCTGAGAACCTGACTGTCAGAGAAAGAAATGCAGAAGCAGGTTGGGTCGCTTTCCAGGAGGTGGTGATAGCCACAAACAACAGATTTTCGGCATTTACTCCCGGACTTACCATCTCAGAACAAACTAGAGGTAACATTCTTTTGAAGGATTGGGAGCATAATATTGACCTAAGCAAGGAACAGGCCCAAAAAGTGACCAATTCATTAGAAGAAGCCTTCAATGCTATAGATGGCGAGCTGTTGGGTATAGACAGTGGAGGCGATGCAGAGACATTAATACAAATGAATATAGAACAGATCTCACTTGATCTGAAAGAAAAGGATGAGAGAGATTCAACTGACATCTCTCAAATGAATACAATGGACATGGCTCGAGTTAACAAACACTTGGTTCAGCCCAGCGCGCAACTAAGTGCTCTTGATATAATTGATGCACAAATGGGGGATAAGATAGAACATTTGGCCCGAGAATTCTATTTCGCCGAGGCTAGCTGTCAAGCTGAACCTTCACAGCTAGTATCTCAACTCGTGGAAAGGTGTATCGCCTACACCGAGGCCACTCAAAGACAGGCACCTAGCACCAATTGAAAACATAATAGGATAAAAAGAGCAGTTGCGCTCCTATCGGTTGTAACCAATTTTGTGAAACCATTAAAAGTCTAACTGATCTGTAAATTGTATAAATATAGCAGAGAAAGAAATAGAAAGGGCTGGACCTTTTTGGTATTGATTGTAATGGAGTTTTTTGCATTCGAGAAGTTAATATAAGAAAATCCTGAAGATTCTCGATTCTGTCACGACTGTGTTACAAGTTTGTTTCTTTATGTTTCATGTTTCATTTCATTTCACTTTTCATAATTGATGTGTATCGCTATACTTTAGTACAACCAATACTATAGTGAAGGGATTTCATCTTTCTGTAATTGGTTATTGTCTTTCCTCTGCACCAACTATCAGCGGGTGTAAGACCAATTTGCATTTACAGAATTATATATTTATTTACACTATGTCAGTGATTTCTATACTAATTTCTTCTTCTGTTTATGTGTAAGTTTTATCTGTAACAGGAACCTTGCTTTATCTATAGCTAAATGTTTTTCCCTCACTCCTCATCTTTTTATTAAAAATAATACAGTTACGGGAAAGAGCCTTCAAGTTTGCATTCCTATTTTGTTCTTAAATTAAAAATTTCTCTTTATTTCGACCAAATTGAAACAATGCTCAAATCTCTCTTTAAATTATTTCCTACAATAATTGTTCCTCAATGACTGTACCTGCAGCTACACAACCTAATATTGAACCCGGTCTATCTAATCAAACACATATTGCTTTAAATCTTTTCGATACAATTCTTAAAACTGCTAACACCCAGGAAGAACTTGAACGTTCATGGGTATCCATTGAACAAGATATTACTACTCAGGAACAGTTGGAAGCTAGACAACGAGAATGTAGAAATCCTCATTAGTTTCCTATACCGAAGGTTAGTGAAACCCTTTAGCAACCTTTAAACATACTTTTGGTTGCCTTGACACTGTACTTTAAGCCTTAAGTACAGACTCAGGAACAACAACCTCCATAACTCTGCTCTGGATGGTAGTGATCTGCTGCTGCATTGCTTACTGCTCTTGCGGCCTCTTCATCTTCTTCATTGGAGTAAGCAGCTTCAGCTGTGCTTGTACAATCGATGCCTACTTATTCACCTCCTAGAGTTGTGCCTCCAATCTTCTCAGCTCTGGGTCTTCTGCAAGGTGCTCATAAGCCTATGCACTTCGATTGCTAAGTTGCTTACATTCCGTGGCCAATGCTTTGATTCTTTCTACTGTGCTCCTGACAGTTTCTTCCCTCTGATCCTGAACTTCTTGCAGAGTGCTCGACACTTCTTGAAGTTCTAGATCTACTACACTTTCTTGGAGTTGTTGAATAGCCTCAACGAGCTTCCCTATTTGGATCTCAGCTGTCTCTTCTTCCATCTTTGCCAAGCCCGACACAAAGCAAAGTTCTCTATTCACTACCTCTTTAACTCCAATCTGCTCCACGAGTAGCTGATATTTCTCTTTCTGGATTTTCTCTTTGTCTTCTTCGAACTTCGCCCGAAGGTCATCCTTCTCTTGTTGGGAATCCCGAAGTTTCTCTAGGGCCTCCTCCTTTTCTTTCCTCAAGGCCTCTCTGGCATGCTCCTTCTCTTCCTAGACTTGACGAAGTCGAGTCTCTGTTGCGTCTGCTAATCTGCATAGTTGGGTGGGTTCATCCCCCAATTCTACATTCTCTATTGAAGGTGGCGCAGTGGACACTGCGTGGCTCAACTGGATCGCTTGCTGGATCTCTTTCAGTTGTTTCTCGATCTGGTCATACAATGTTTCTTGATTCACTCCATGTCTCTACAGGATTTCCTCTGAGGCATCTTTGGCAGTTGTGATGATGAGATGGATGTCATCCATAGTGAGAACATTATGTGATGGGGGCTTAATGGCTCAAGATTTCTTCTGCGTTGAGGGTTTCTGCAGGGTACCCTTCCTTTTATTTGACGTCTCAACCTCTGTAAGGGGATCCTTTGGCGGTGTTCCTTCGCCCTTTTCTTGTTTTTCTTCTTCCCCTTCCTCATCTCGGTTTACTTCGTCACCTCCTCCTCCTGCAGGTGAATCATACATAGTTTCCTCTGATGCATTGTCCTTCTCCTCATTGTTGATATCCTGCAAGTCCTCCTTTTTCTTCTTCTTCTTGCCGTTGCCCTGTCCATCATGTTCGACTTGGGTGACTAATAGGCTTTCAATGATCTCGGGGTCGGAGATCTCTGTATCTTCTATTGGTACAAGGAATGATGTAGGCCATTCCTTGGTTATCTCCTCCATATCGTCCTCAGTCAATTTATAGTAAGACTGCAACTCCTCCTTGTTTTTATCCCTGCGCGCAATGATATATATGAAGTGTCGATCTACGTGGAACTTTGCGAGTGGAATGAACCTATGAAGTTTATTCGGTGTCATTCGAGGGAAAGATATAATGGCCCTCTTTAGCTATAAGTAGTAGGTGTGAAACACCACATTTGATTTCCACTTCTTTTCCATGTCACTCGAATACCACAAGGTGGTGAATGTCGCAGCTAGTGGTTCTGATGGTTTGAATTCTAGGAACGTCACTCCATCTGGCATCTCCCAAGCGACAAATTCTATTAATATCAACAACCAACTAAAGTGGAACTCATAGGCTTGGTCCTGCACTTCGTGACAATCCTTCTCCAACTCATTGACGAGATAGCTTGCCCAATTCATCTGCATCACTTAGACGAACTTTCCTGCAAGGTCGACTATGAAGCCCGTTACTTGCATAGGGAGGTTCTTTCTGACGAGATTTCCTGCTATCAGATGATAAGCTAGGCATACTGCACCATCCTGGATGGAGGCTACCTTGTAGCCTCACTTCCCTTTCTCCACATCACCATACACCTCATTTATTCACTACCCCAAGGAGCTATCTGACGTATTTCCTGGGTAGAATTTCTGAGGGTCTGGTCCTTGCATGCTTAGTCCACTAATGAGATGGATCAACACCGGATCCACAGTGACGCACCTATCCAACCACAGGTACCCTCCATGGAAGAATGGAAGGAGGAATTTAACGCACACATTAACCTCTTGATGTTTGTCGAAGTGTGCGATATTCATGGCATTCAAAATCGTTGACCTCACAATCTCCTTTATCCATAGGTGGGGAACTATCTTAGGCTTCTTCCTAGTCATTTTCTTCAGGTAGAAATGCGGTGCGATCATTGCGTAATTATTGCTGTCGCCGATGTTTAAATAACTTATTTTAAGAGCTGGGATTAGTACCAACTATGGTCCTACTATGTGTATTCCTTTTGGGAGGTATGTGGTGATGAGAGTGTACTCAAAATATCTTGGGACACTATCATGACTAAACACACCATCCAATGGCGGGATGTAGTTGGGCAAGACCGACGGGATCTACTTTGTGTTCTCCAGATTGTCGTGGTGCTTGCTTCTATTCTCTGTCATGGTTTGGGATGGCCCAGATTGATGTCCAGTCAAGGGGGATGCTTGCAATCCTCCCGTCGATGAGGCCTGTACTCCTACGAACATAACTTTCTCAACCATAAGGTCTATTAGGATCTCCTCCACAGACTTCTCTACTGCGCTATGTTCGCCCAACATACACACTCATGGTCAAATAACTTGGGTAGGTGAACATATAATCAAGGTAGTCAACTCACTGGTGAGGTCTAGACAACACAATGTGGTAGACAATCACTTCTCTATTAGCGCAAATATATTAGTTTGCAAAAGTGGTCTCGGTGCAACATGCGACAGATTAAATAAACAATATCGTAATGGATTCTTTCAGCAGGTTGAAATTCCTTAATCAATATGATTCCAACCATTATGGCATGGTCCCAATGGTCTCATGGAAATATTTTCATCAATAACTGTGTTTCTAACCATTTTGGAGCATTGTTATAACAGTCGAGATGCCTCCAACAATCATATGGATTTGACATGGCAAAGTGCCATTCTGTGTTGTTTTTCTATTCCGACGATGTTCAAGTTTTGCAAGCCTGCTTCCTGCGAAGTCTTTAGTGGAACTTTATGCAGTTTTTCTAATTTTTCTCTCTTCTTACTGAGATTTTTGGCCTTCTTCCCTGTGATCTAAGTCTCTGGATTCCTCTTTCCATTCGTATTATTTTCTTCCTTTAGCATATTAACTTCACACTGTTGAGGGTCTTGCAAAGGATTCGAGTGTGATACCTCTTCTCTTACTATTTTTGGGGTGGCTTCTCTTTTCTCTTGCTTGGACAGGTTCTTTAAATCTTCTTGCGTTCTCTCAACTTTGATGGCTAAGTCTCTTCCCTTCTATTGCTTTGACTTGTCCTCTTGTTCTTGCATTAGTTGTGCTATTTTCCTAGCCATAAAGTCTCTTAATTCTTTCTTTTTCTATTCTGTAGCTTCCTTCTCTGCGTTCCTTCGGATCTGATCTTTCTCAATCCAGGTTTTTTCTAACAAAAGTGCAAAAGGGGCGTTGTTCTCAAAAAACTTAATGACTTCAAATTATTCTTCGGTCGATGTTGAATGGGCTATCATAGGTACATTAGTAATTCTTCCACATAAGGTTATCATCTTTCCTTTAAACAATCCTATCCTTCCCAATGAAGGAATCGTAATAGGCTTTCCCAAAATTTCCCAAGTACTTTCTATGTCTAAGTCTCCTATTCTTGTTTCTATGCATTGCTTCTCTTTTAAGATGTCTGGTAAATTGATGTCTCTGTGATCATTCAGGGTTTCTTTCAGCTGTAATAACATAGATTCTGATTCATTCTGGTTTTCTAACAGATCCTAAGTTTCTTGACCGTCTTCATGGTTTTCTTGTCTCATGTTCATCTTTTCAACTTTAGCAATCATTCTAGGGCAATCAAAAACCTCATGATTAACAACTTTACAACAAATACAAATAGGACCTACACTAGGGCATTCCTTAGAAGGATGTCCCGATCTTCTATAGCTATAACATAGTGTCAATCCTCTCTTTCTTTTAAACAATCCCCATCATTTTCTATGCTGTGCACTGAGATCACAGTGATGAACCTACATTCTACAAAAAATCTTTCTAGGATCCTGCATCCAATTGTTAGTCCAAAAATTCTTTCTATGCATAGGAATAACACATCTTTCACTATCTCTATTAAATTTATTCAGATCAA
>ML802255.1:134216-145274 GCA_009831015.1 Picea engelmannii
CTTGACAAGTATCTCTTGTAGCTTCGATACAAGTTCATATGATATTATGTTGAAAACACCATCAAGATGAACAGTCTGCTTACTAGATGTCTGCAGAATATTGAGGTTCCCTATGTTTGACCCTACCCACTGTGACATCACCATCAATATTTCAGATGACTGGATCTCAAGCCATTTCTCAATCATCAACTCCCACTGTAAATGCAATGCATATGGAGTAATAACAAAATCTGGCCAGACATTTTTGAGACATGAGGCATCAAAAATAGCCTTATGAAAACCACTACCAAAAAGTTTAATGATGAGTATGGCAGCCAAACAACATTTCTATCTTCCTTGAAATGAGTTGTCTATGTGTTCATAAATTAAAATGGCAGAGAACAAAGTAGTCGGTGGCACCGTTCATTCCATGATTCTTCAAGTGTTTCACAAGTCTATCAGTGAAAACCATCAATGCACATTTCGATCTGTGAATGCAAAGATCGTAGCATACAACCTGCAAAGAATACCGATGATCCAAATCAATCAATGATGGAGTTTGTATCTGCTGTCGGGGAAGCTTTGTGCATGGGCTATTATTACAGAGCTTACTTAAAGACTAAACAGAATGAAGAGTTTAAAACAACCTTTTCATAGTACAACCAAAGGCATCGGAGATCATTTCTAACGAAGATATGGCTCAAGATATATATTAACAAACTCTTTTGATATTTTAGATTAAATTCTCAATTGAATTTAGGAAAGATATTTGCTTGCTTCACACAATGTTTTATTTATCAAATAAAGAAAAGAAATTCGGTTAATTCGCTTCAACCCATAAAGCAACCCTAACTGTTAACAGATTCGAGCTAATCACTCAAGCTGTCCATCCAAGAATATAAAAGAATCAGCGTACAATCGACAAAGGAGGAAATTTTTAGGTGAAAAACTTTGGCAGAAAATTTAGAGAGAGGTATGCTTGGAGTGCAGTGAGGTCTGTTTCTTTAAACTATCATTCTTCCTTTACATATTCAACAGGGATTGACAGAATCATTGGCAACAAGGGTATTGTGAAGAGGTGAAAAGATAAAGCGATGATGAGCTTATTGGTTCTCATAAGGTGAATAGTTTACTTGTCAGTTTGTTGTATTCAAGCTTGATTTTATTCGACGCTAATCGGTTTTTGATATGCATGTTTTCTCCTTGTGATTCACCATCATTGCTCCATTCCATTGTTGGCTCAACTTTCTTTTTTGTTTCCGCGCTTGGTATTTCTATTGTAACCTTGTTCTAGAGTGGCTAAAGACCATATATCTGGCTCTAGTCTACGCAAAGGCTTGTTTATTTTGAAAATTCAAGAATTTGTATTGGGAGCATTTTAAATGAAAATCAAATTCTTTTACACTCTGAAATTGTCTCTTTGTTAATTTTTTTTTTAAATTCTCAGTTTTTTTCATCTTTTATTAATAGAACATTAAAAAAAAAATGAAAAAAAAAAACAAAAAACTTATGAACATGTTTATTTTGTAAAAATCATGTATATAAGTTTTATTCATTAGCTTGTTTAATATGTATGAGTTTTTTTTTTTATTTCTTTATTATTTTGATTTTCTTATTATTTATGACATCGTAACTTGTAAAAGAAAAAAAAAATATCATATCATTAAAGTGTTACTTTTTTGTAGTCTTTAAACTAATTTTTTGTTTAATAAACCCTTTTTTTAATTGAATCACTTTAAAACTAACTAGTTATATTAACTTTCTTAATTTTGTTTTAGATATTTTCTTATAAAACAAATACAAAAAAAGAGTCTTTTCATTTTATTATTTGCATTTACTTTATTAGATTTAATTTTGTTATTCCAAAATTTATAAACTCCAACATAAAAGCATAAAAATCATAAATTACATAAAAAATCAAATATTACTAAAAAGTAAAATTACGAGGCAAAGGAATTCACGCTTGGATTGTAGGTTAGGCGAAATTTGGCCTGGATTTCAATGCACATTCTTGTCCAGGGCTTTAAGCTTAGGGTGATATTCCTATCTCTTCTCACCTAGCCCCACAGTAGGTTGAAATGTTGATGTTAGGGACTCTTTAGTCCCTTGACGTCAACATATTTTTGGTGACCATACTGGGGAGGACCGTTCAATGGTTCTTTCCTAGTTTTGTTTTAATTCTTTCAAACTTACATTTTTTCCTCTCTAGAACTCAATGTCACAACTGATTAGAAGCTTGTTTGGTGGTTTTAACCCTTTGGTTTCGGCTACGAACCCTGGGAAAGTCATTCACAAGTATGGTATTTTTGAGTTTGAAGGAGACATAAATGATTCCCCATGGTTTGTGCCCATCCCCTTGAAGTTCGCTCACTCGGTTAATACTTTACCTCATAAATTCAAGAACTATTTGCCTCTCTTTCACGACGATGGAATTGTTATGGTGGTTGAACATCTTTGTGCATTTTCAAATTCTTGCACCATTCTCAAAGTTAACAATAATAATATTTGCATGCTATTGTTCATGAATTCCCTTCACAGTAATGCCACTTCTTTATTTTCCAACCTTCCAAATGAATGTATCTCTACATGGTTTGAACTTTCATACTGGTTTACTTCTACCTTTGGGCATTTGGATAATCCTTATGAGCATCTTGAGAGATTTAATCATTTACATATGAAGGATAATGAAAGCATTCTTACTTTTAACCTTAGGTTTATCAAGTCATACAATTCAATTTCTATGTCCATTCGCCCTACTAACTTGACTTCCCTATTGCAATACTATGAACTTCTACCTCCTCTTTATCGATGGCGGTTGGAAGAAAAGAATGTTCAAAACCTAGATCTACCACTATACACTTGCCTCGTCTTCGAAGAGAAAATCCATAGAACAAGTTGTTGGAGTTACTTCACATACACCTAAGATTTCTTTGTCCTAAGGTTATTCCTTGTTTATTAGTCATAGTTATTCATTATCCAGTCTCTTATATTTTAGGGAAGAATATTCCACCTGGATAATATTCTCTTTCAGTTGACACTTCAATTTGACTAGTTGAGTTAAGTTTAGATGTTGCATTGGGATCATCACCATGCTAATTTGACCTTGCCTTGGGATCATCACCAAAGTGGCACATTAGCCTTGATTCCCTTAGTTAACTCCTCACTACTCTATGTTCAGTCAGTTAACTAAAGACTAGTAGACTAGTTACCTCAACTAGGTGGGAGTTCACTCCCGTGATTGCCTGAGAGACTAGAATAAGTGGTAGTTCACTCCCGTAACTGTTGGTGTGTGTCTATATCACTCTAGACCACCACTATGGTGCATTGTTTATCCTCAAGTCAAACTCATTGATTTATACAGAGTATATCATGTGTAAATTATTCATTATTCACAACAGTTAATGAGAATTCTTCCATTCTTTCTCTCCTTCTTCTTTCTCCAATTCTCTTGAAAATGTATGTATTATTGTTTAGATATATATATTCTATGTAGGTTCAACAAATTTACATGGTATCAGAGCCGACAGACTGCTAAGAAAAATCTACACCAAAATTTTTTGCGGGTACAAAATATTGAAGACGATAGAAAGATGGAATTCCAAAAAGAATTCATTCTTATACCTTACAACAATTTTGCATGGAAGGAGAAAATATCCATACATCTCTGGTCCAGAGGGTTTTATAGGTTAACCATGAATACAAATCCAGATATGACATCATCCATAGAAAAATCCAAGTACTTAAATCGCATGGATGAGGCACTCAGAACAATTTGCAGTCTTATTTCTCCCGGTCTCTTTTTTCATATATATTCCTATAAGAATCCCAATGAAGCATGGACCATATTGGAAGGGCTCTTTGGAAAATAAGATGAGATGAGGGGACACATTCTGGAGGTGGAGCTGCTCACATTTGATCCAAAAATCTTCCAGAATATCCAAGATTTCTTTACAAAATTCAAGGATTTACTGTCACAACTCAAAGCTTGCGGGGTTGATAAATCGAAGGAGGAGAAACAAATGGTTCTCACCATTCTCTCCAATCTTGGTCATGAATTCTCTGTATTCATATTTACATTCCATACTGTCATATTCACCTCTGGAGCCACCTAGAAGATGTCTTCTCTTGAGGAATTTATCAAATCCCTAACACAAGAGCAAACCGAGCTCATCAACATGGGCGCAATCAAAGGCCCAAGGGCGCATGCACTCACTGTGCATGATGGCAGCCAAAAATATCAGAAATCTAAATATAAATATAAGTGGAAATCTCATGCACATCCGAAGAAGGAAGGGTACACAAAACCCTTCACCGATGCCTTTGGATCCAAAGGAGAAAAGGGAAGAAAGGGAGAGAAATGCACATACTGTCACAAAGGATTCCATTCAGAATCCACATGCATGAAAAAAAAATATATCTGATGTCTCAAATACTTCAACAAAACAACCTTGGAGATCGCATCCCCGATGATGCAAAGAAGAAGAAACCAAATGATCCGAATTCCAAGAAAGACAATTTTAACCATGCCTTGATTGCAATCAAATCCTCTCCCGATGCTTGGATCATTGATTCAGGAGCATCACATTACATGGCTGCATTAGAAGCAGTCTATTCTTCTTTGGATGCATGCAAAGGTCCTTCTATTCTGATGGGGGACAACTCTTCTGTCGAAGTCACTGACAAAGGAAGGAATGAACTCACCAACGGAAGTTTCGAGGATGTGCTGCATGTTCCCAAGTTTTTTGTAAACCTTCTCTCCTTGTATCAGATGAAGAATTCCATCATCAGAAAGAAAGTTGTATTCACACCAAATTCCATGGACATCTATGATATGAAAACCAACTCCAGGGTTGCTACTGGTGAGGTAAATCATCAGTCTAGATTGTATACATTTTCTGAATTCATTGAACCTGATTCTGCTTTATTACTTACTCATGCTAATGAAAGTAGTAGGATATGGGATGAAAGGTTTGGACATTTGAATTTTAGATAAATGCAACAACTTAGCAAGCAAATATTAGTTGATGGTCTACAAGACATCCATTTCTCCAAGGGAGTATGTGAGGGATGTGTTCTCGAAAAACACCCTAAAGATAAATTTGACAAGGGGAAGTCTTAACGAGCTTCCACACCTTTAGATTTGATCCAAAGTGACCTCATGGGTCCTTTTCCACATCCATCGATCAGAAAAGTGATGTTTGTTCTCATTTTTGTTGATGATTTCTCATGTTTTACATGGATCTACTTTCTTAGGCAAAAATCTGAGGTCTTTCAACACCTCAAAGATTTCAAAGCTTTGGTTGAGACACAGTTCGGAAAGAAGATCAAAGTCCTTTGAACTGATAACGGGGGAGGGTATGTGAATCATGAGATCCATAATATTTTCCATGAGGGAGGGATTTAGTTGCAACACACAGTTCCCTATACGCCACAAAAAAACGAAGTTGATGAGCGGAAAAGATGATCTCTAAAGGAGATGGCATCTTGCATGTTGCATGCAAAGTCACTACCACAGAGACTATGGGCCGAAGCACTTAAATGTGCAACATACATCCAAAATAGATCTCCCCATAGATATATAAAGGATAAGACCCCCTACGAGGCTTGGAGTGGCCTCAAACCAGAAGTGACCCTCTTCCACAATTTTGGTTCACGTGCATGGGCCTGGATTCCCTCCGAAAAGAGGAAGGCACTTGATCCATAGAGCACTGAGTGCATTTTTTTTGGATACCCTAACGATGTGAAGGGATATCAGCTTATTTATCTTTCCTCAGAATGGATCATCATTGAGTGTAGTGTCCAATTTGAGGAAAGTGTCTTGCATGTACCTCAACAACTGCATGCAGACACCTTCATTCTTCCACCTATCTGAGATGATGAGAATGCACATGTTGAATCTTCTTCAGATGAGAGTTCTGATTCATAGGACTCAGATGATTCAAATTCAAATTCAGATTCAGATTCAGTATAGTCAGATGTAGAGTCAGAGCATCCAGATGCAGTTGCAGATCCAGAGCAGAGGCCCAAGTGGGCACAAACTACTCTTCAGGATGCAGGCGATCTCATAGGTGATCCAACCGATACTAGGAGGACTCGATCTGATTTCGATGAGCCTCCTATTGCACTCACTACCACTGAACCATTGCCTTCCAAGCATCTTTTCTTGGTTTAGTCTTCAGATCCACAGTCTTATGGAGAGGCTACTGGAAATCCCTTTTGGGAATCCGCCATGCAGGAGGAGTACAACTCCCTCCTCGAGAACCAGACTTTAGATCTAGTTCCCCTTCCTTCTGGGAGGAAAATTTTCAGATGTAGATGGGTCTACAGGACCAAGAGCGCATCAGATGGACATATCAACAAATAAAAATCCAGGCTTGTCGCCAAAGGATTTCAGCAGGTTCATGGTATTGACTATGATGAGACCTTCGCTCCAGTAGCGAAGATGGATTCCATACGATTGACACTTTCCATTGCGGCAGCTAAGGGATGGGAAGTCCATCAGATGGATGTGAAGAATTCATTTCTTTAGGGTGATCTCTCTGAGGAGATCTACATGGAGACGCCCCAGGGATTTATGCAGGACTCATCTTTGGTCTATCGATTGAAGAAGTCACTTTATGGCCTCAAGCAGAATCCAAGGGCATGTTATTCCAAGATGGATTCCTACCTGTTGTCACAGAACTTTGTACATTGTAAATCAGACCTGAATGTCTACATGGTTAGGACGACTGATACGTTATTACTTTTAGTTCTGTATGTCGATGATTTGTTGATCACCGGGTGCTCGACTTCAATGATTGTTGCAGTCAAGAGGATTATACATGACAGGGTTTTGATGACAGACATGGGTCTGCTACACTTCTTCCTTTGACTTGAGATCATTCAGGATGCATCAGGCATAAAACTGTCTCAGGCCAAGTATGCATGAGATCTCCTTGAGATATTTCACATGACAGACTACAAGTTTGCTCCGACGCCTTTCCTATTAGGAGTCAAACTTGAGGATGGCAAGGAGACTCCATTGGTTGAAAACACACTGTATAGAAAACTAGTGGGGACCTTGTTGTATCTCACACACTCCAGACTAGACCTTTCATATGCAGTTGGAACATTTTCTAGGTTCATGCAGGAGCCGCATGAGCTACATTGGAAACCTGGAAAGTGTATCCTTTGATAAGTACAGGGAACCATGACCTTTGCGATTCATTATGCAATAGACTCTACATTATATCTCATCAGGTTTACTGATTCTGACTGGGCTGGAGATAACATTGATAGCAAGTCCACATTTGGTTACTCCCTCAGTCTTGGTTCCAGGCCTATCTATTGGTCGACCAAGAAGCAAGTTTCCATTTCTCTATCTTCAACCGAGGCAGAGTATAGAGGGGTAGTTAACATAACCATTCGGGCTATGTGGCTACAACATTTTCTCACTGAGTTGGGCATTCAGTTTCGTCAACCAATCGTCATCTGGTGTGACAACCAGAGCACTCTGAAGTGATGCAGAGATCCGATTCAAAGGCAACAGATGAAGCACATCGAGATCCACATGAACTACATCTGGTACTTGGTATACGAGGGGATCATTGACTTACAGTTCTTTCCTTTAGAAGAATAAATGGCATGCATTTTCACAAAAAATTTCACTGAGCAGAAATTCCATTCTCTTCGAGGTCGTCTTGGAGTGAAGGAAACAATTTCTTAGCAACTATAGTTCTTCTTTTTACATACATTGTACCTTGAGGGGGGGGGGTTCCCATGAGGTTTTCCCTCTTTCCTCACTTTATTTTCAGTGTGTCTTTTGTACTTGGGTACCTAACATGGCCTCATTTCCAGGACTCAATATTTATTTTCACCATAGTGATGTTCAGGGGGGTGTTGGAGGTACTTCACACACACCTAGTGTTATCAGATAAATTGGTAGGTGCAGACACTAACTGATCTCCCTAGATACACCTAGATCTAGAACAAAACACACCACAACATGATGCTTTCCTTAAGTTTTAGATATTGAATTTACTAACTAAAGAGGGATAGGTGACATATCATTTAAATGCCACTTCCTCTCGTCATTTCCATCCTAGCTCCGTTCCAACACTCATACCATGATGAACCTGCAAAAGAATGCAACCAACCAAGGTGATAGTAATAGCATAAACTCAATATAAACCTATGTATGTGATCAAGGAATCATACAATAAAACACAACAATCTTTATAGGAAAGAATCATATTAAATGTGAAAGAGAGATTACAACCATGGCCTTGATGTCGTAAGGTCCCTTCCAACTGTCCTTTGTTCCCCACACACTTCCACTCCAATAATTCTAAGACCATGGATTTGATGGCTACTCACAATCTATCTTGACAAAGAAAATATCAAAGCCACTCTAACCAAGCTAAGAATCCCAAGCCAAAAACAACTAACTCTCTCCATGAGAGCTCCTCTCCTTTTATAATCTGAAGAGGATAAGGTGAGGAGATTAGGATGATCGCACTAAATCATGAAAGTGAGTAAGATCCAAACCATTTGGATGCCACCTCACCATGGAAGTTTCTCCTTCTAGAAGCATCGAGAAGATGCTCGTTTTTACCACATATGAGCATTCTCGCACCCTGCTTATAGAGCAACCTACGAACCTCTCGCAACCCAAATATGGTGCAGCCTGCAAGAATCAGGTATTCTCGCACCCTGCCTATATAGCAACCTACGAACATCCTCTTTAATAGGGTTTTTCCAAAGGAGAATGCAACTTCTTCTCTCAAGAAAAGTTCTTCTCCCTTCTTTCTTCAAGAACTCAGACCACTGACCCCTCTGAAGGCAACATATAGGTTTACATCATTAACGATCATAGGAATGATGAAAATAATGTGTAACAGAGAGCCCCCCAAAGTATGAAGTTAGAACACAGTGATAGCTGAAATACTTTGTCGAGTGTGTGTAGGGAACAAGGAACAAACCGATCAGAAACCTGCCAACAAACAAGGAAATACAGTACAATAATATATCATCACTGAGGTAGGCATTCCCGTACTCAGAATATAGATGAATTAGAGCATAAATGTCAACATGCGAAGATCCATGTCAAGTAAGATAGGTCATGGCCACCAAACATACATTGTGGATCCATGCCAATAAGACTCAAATCTGAACATAGCCACCAAAATATACACTGTGGATCAATGTGTTAAAGATACAAATTTGAACATAGCCACTAGACATACAATGTGGATCTATGCAACAGTACAAACTGAATATACTCCAACACAACTTGAATCTATCAGAAAAGATCCAGGGTCTTCATCTCCACCATTCTATAGTACGAATCTAACCATGCGAATACATTTGTCGAAGTTGAACATGGTAGAATCCACTTGATTACCAGTCATTAGTGTATACTATTAACAAGCACGAGGGAAATCACCATTAATGTCAATGACTCCCAAGGTACACTAGTACAATACAACGAATGTGAATTAATGAGATGAAGTCGAACACTCGACAGAATCTCATGATCAAGGGTCAATAATGAAAACCCACTATCGAAAGCGAGGAAACTTTCCATTGAGGCATGCAAGTTCCAAGGTACCAATTGGTTTCTAAGTCTAATTCCTGGATAATGAGTTGAAGTCGAAAGGAAAAGACTCGTCACAGGAGGGCCTTAATGTGTCCCACATCAATTACACGAAATAGGTAACAAGATTTTAAGTAGATCAGAGTAACAAGTGATTCAGGACTGACTCAGGCATGGCCGATGCAATAGAAGGCTTAAGGACTGTAGAAATGGCCGACACAATATAAGGCTTTTTGGGTTGGACATCTTTTTGAACATATTGACGACACAACAATTGTCTTGGAAACACTGACTCAACAATAGGGATCACATACCAATTTGTAATATTATAAATGAGTACGATCAAGAAACGAGCATATTTTCCAACCTAGACACAAGGCGAGTGAAAGGGTGTCATGTTCAAAAGTGACTCTTCCACAAAATACAAGTTTAGATACATTTCTTTCCAATCCCCCCCCCCACCATTTCTAGCGAGTACCTCTTTATTTTTATGCAAGATTGAGGAGGATAACATATGATTGTAATGTAAGCTCATCCTTCGGACGAGTCCCTTAGAGTATGTTTAACGAACCCTAGGAAGGAGTGGTTTGGTCCCATAAGGGCCTTTCGATGTTTGTTTAACGAGTCCAAAGATAGAAAACTCGGGGGTTTTTCATGTTTTGAGAGTCTGAAAAACACTTAAAGAAAACTCCGGTCCCATATGGGCCTTTCAATGTTTGTTTAACGATTTCAAAGAAATAAAACTCAGGGGTTTTTCATGTTCTGAGAGTATGAAAAACACTTAAAGAAAACTCTACCAGTTCCTTTTTCGTAAATTAGTTCGATGAGACCAAAAAGGTGATAAACTATCGTTCATCGAATGTTTTCTTCAAATACTTTTACAAGTGTGAAAAGAACAAGATCACTTGGCAATCTTTTCATGTTTAGAGAGTCTAAAAGGAGCTTAAAGGGAACTCTAGGGGGTTCCTTTTTTGTATAAACTTTACGAGTCCGAAAAAAGTGATAAAAGTATACTCGGTTGCATTCTCACATATTTACGAGGACGAGAAAAAAAAAAGACTAAGCTCGGTAACTTATTCTCATGTATTTACGAGCACGAGAAAGAACAAAGACTAAGCTCAAGATTATTTTCATTTTTACGTAAGCTTTAAAACAAAACAAAACTATGCTTGGACCTGGTTTCATTTTTACACAAGCTTGAACCAGAGGAAACTATGCTTGAGGTAAGTAGTTTCATTTTTACACAAGCTTGAACCATAGAAAACTATGCTTGGACTTCCCAACGCATAACACATGGATGGTTGGTACTTAGCCCCCAACTTAAGAAACTAGCAGCTCTACTTCAACATGAAGACTAGAGGCTGAAGTATGGTCGCCAATTTTGTTATCAGATAAATCAGTAGGTGCAGACACTAACTGATCTCCCTAGATCCACCTAAATATAGAACAAAACACACCAGAACATGATGCTTTCCTTAAGTTTTAGATATTGAATTTACTAACTA
>ML802255.1:163961-193878 GCA_009831015.1 Picea engelmannii
CCTTCTTTTGTAAATCATCTATGTCCTTGCACATTTTTTCACCTTCATCAAGAGTCCATGTAGGACTGTCTGAGGGATTATTTGGTGTAGAATTTCCCTTTTTTGGTGGCATGTTGGGAAAGTATCACTGCAAGGTAGGAATTTCTAATTGTATTAGGTAGAGGTCCTCATAGAAAAGGGAGTGTCAGGTGCTATATCTCTCTAACATACATGTGGGGTCCAACAATAATACTCAGCCCAATATCTCAGGGGACTAACTAATGAGGCGTGACCATGCCCTTAGCCGTACAATCCGATTACCTAGGTAATAGAGAGTGATCTCCTTGAGTGTCGTTCTTGGTGTACTATAGAAACAAGATGGCCAAATGGTTTACTCAGTTGGTTTCAGGATTCTAGGGGGTCTCCTGATATACACTAGGTACATAAAGGCTCAAATCCATAGTAGTGTTTTCTAATGAAAAATCGTTCGAAAGGGGCCTTACGATATACTCTAGGTACATGGAAGAACCACACTGTCCCCGAGTTGTAGCATTGAAAAGTAACGACGACTCCTATGTTTAGAGACACCATAATAAGTATATACCTAAAAATCCCTAAGAATCTCCCAATTTTATGTGATACTTCTTTTATCCCACTTTATTCCACTTTTTGAATCACCCCAATTGGATCTTTTAGTCAAAAGATATGAAAATTTCCAAAAAACAAAAATGCACCTTTTAAAACCCTGATTTGGAGATTGTTCTTCTAGCCGACCTTTATTCTACTGTAACTCTGCAATTTGGTCCCTTCCGGGTCTAAAATTTAGGCATGTGTGTAATATACCAGATATAAAAAGTATGCAGAGTAGAAATAAAATGCTAGAAATGGCAGAATAACAGTAATATAACCAGCATAATCTCCACAATAACCCATAAATGATGTAAGAACAACAACAAAAATAGCACTTTGATTCAGAAAGAAATGTTGACAGGCCTCTTCGAGGGGGAAACCTCCAGTCGAGTAGCCCTTTGTTACAATAATCTCCAAGCTAGGTTTTTCATTCCCTCGACCCTTATTTATACTAAATATGTCTATCAAGAGAAGCATCTAGAGAAAGATCCTTCTAGAAGCGAAAGCTTCTATTAGGTCTTCTTACATCATCCTTATTCTATTTTATTGAAAGGCCTTATTAATATTGACCTTTATTACATCCGAATATATTTCTCTACCTATGTGTAGGTTTGGACCCTAACATGTCCGCCCCCTTAAAAACAAACTTGTCCTCAAGTCTTGAGATGTGGAAACTGCTGCAGAATGGTAGCTGGTTCCCAAGTGGCATCTGCTGGAGTTTTATCTTTCCACTGGACTAGCACTTCCTTGATGGTTTTGTGATGCAGGAAATGCTCAAACTGGTCCAAAACTTCTTCTTCCTATATCCAAATGGATCCTTCTTCAGCTAACTCGGGAAGGTTGGTTTGAATTTGGCACCTAGTTCCAATCACCTTCTTTAAGCATGAAACATGAAAAATAGGATGTAGCTTCAAATGACTGGGTAGAGATAACTGATATGCGACTTGTCCCACATGCTTGAGAAAGGTATAAGGACCATAAAATTTGGGTGCTAGCTTTTGACAATGATCGGCCTTGAGGGAAGTTTGCTTGTATGGTTGTAGTCGCAGAAACACCTGATCCCCTTCTGCAAATTGATGTTCAGAGAGACTTTGATATGCTTGTTGCTTCATACGATTCTATGCCATGACCAAGTTCTCTTTGAGGGTACGGAGAATATCCTCTTGAACTGTAAGTGTTTGGTCAACCGCCTAGACCTTTGAGGTACCCTATAAGTATGAGAGAACTGAAGGTGGATTCTATCCATATACCACTTCAAAAGGAGTCATGCATGTAGCTATATGGTAGGAAGTGTTGTACCACCATTCAGCTAGGGGTAACCATTGAGCCCATTGATTTTTCTTTTCAGAGGCAAAACACCTCAGATATGTTTCCAAACACTTGTTGACAACTTATGTTTGACCATCAGTCTGGGGATGATAAGCTGTGCTAAGATGCAATTGGGTGCCCTGTAGCTTGAACAGTTCTTGCCAAAAAATGTTTGTGAAAGTTGGGTCACAATCATAAATAATAGAGTGCGGCATGCCATGAAGATTGAAGAGCTGGTCCATGAAAATTTGAGCCACTGTGGATGCAGTAAATGGGTGTTGAAGAGCACAGAAATGAGCATACTTGGAAAGGCGATCCACAACAACCATTATGACTAATTTATTTTCTGATTTGGGTAAGCCGGTAATAAAGTCCATAGGGATATCGTTCCAAATAGCAGGTGGAATCGGAAGCAGTTGTAGTGTGCCTAGAGTTTTGACTATTTCTCCCTTGCTGCATTGACACACATCACATTCAGTGACAAAATTACAGATGTCTTGTTTCATACCATCCCAGAAAAAAGAACATTTGACCTTGTCATAGGTTTTGGTGAACCCGGAGTGCCCTGCTATGGGTGTAGCATGAAGATCAGAAAGTATCGTGGATTTAAGATTTGATTGTTTAATTAAATACAAATGACCTTTGTATCAAAGATCATCCTAGAGCCAAGAGTACCCTGGGGGATATGGAGCATTGGTCTGCAATTGTTGGATCAGATGTGAACTTTTGGGATCTTGTAGCCATTCCTGGCGAATAGCTTGGAGCCAATCTAGTACAATGAAGGAAAGAGAAAAAAGGGATCCTTCTTCTTCATATTTTTGTCACAGTGCATCTGCCACCACATTGTCTTTTCCTTTCTTGTAAATGATCTCATAATCATATCCAAAGAGCTTATTCACCCATTTTTGTTGCTCCGGGGAGGAAATGTGTTGTTCCAGAAATTACTTGAGGCTTTGATGGTCTGTCTTAATTTGGAAACATTGCCCCAAGAGATAAGGGCGCCATAGATCAATGACATGCAAAATAGACAACATTTCCTTTTCATAGATGGGTTTTCCTAGATTCCTTTCAGATAGTTGCTTGCTCGTGAAGGTCAAAGGTCGACCCTCTTGCATAAGGACAACACCAATTCCTTTCCTCGAGGCATCACATTCCAACACAAAGGTCTTTGTGAAATCAGGAAGGGTCAGAACCAGAGTGGGGCACATGGCCATCTTCAAGGTTTGAAAAGCTTGAGTAGCGGCTGGAGTCCAAGTGAAAGAGTTATTTTTGAGGAGAGAGGTGAGAGGTGTTGCAATCTTTCCATAATTCTTAACAAACTTGTGATAATACCCTGTTAAGCCCAGAAATCCACACAAGATTTTGAGAGTATTGGGGTGCGGCCAGTCTTGCAAAGCTTCAATATTTTTTGGATCCACCCTAACACCATCCTTGCCAACTAGATGACCCAAGTATTCTACTTCTGAGGCACCAAAAGCATATTTAGACTGTTTCAGGAAAAGTTGGTGTTGAGAGAGTAGATGGATAACTCGATCAACATGAGTAAGATGGTCTGTCCAGGGTTTTCTATAGATGAGGATATCATCAAAGAAAACTAAGACAATATGATGGAGAAAGGGATGGAAGACATGATTCATGAGGATTTGGAAGGTGGAGGGGGAATTACACAAGCCAAAGGGCATGACCAAAAACTCATAGTGGCCCTCATGAGTTTGAAAGGCCATCTTGGGAATGTCTGCCTCTTTCATACGTATCTGGTGATATCCTGAGTGAAGATCAAGTTTGGTAAAGAATTGGGTGCCACTCAATTCATCTAGGAGGTCATCAATGACAGGAATTAGAAATTTGTCGTCAGTGGTCAGTTTGTTGAGGGCACGGAAGTTAGGACACATTCTCCAAGAACCTTCTTTCTTTAGGAACATGACTACAGGAGAAGAGTAAGGGATTGTACTAGGGTGGATAATGCCTGCATTAAGAAGTTCCTTGACTATTTTCTCAATTTAATTTTTTTGTGAAAAGGGGTGGTGATACAGACGAATATTGGGAGGAAGGCTTCCGAGTACAAGGGGAATGGAATGATCATGAACACCACAGGAAGGAGGGAGTCCTTAGGGAGTGGAAAATACCATTTGATGTTTATAAAGGAGGGCTTGGAGGTCTTGCAGCACCAGGGGTGTCTCTGTTGCTTGTATGGCATGGAGTTGGGAAATGACACCAGAATGACCCTTTTTGAGAAGCTTTTCCATGCGATGGGAACTAATGAACTCAAGTGAACCAACAATGATGCCTTGGAATTTATATTGGTGGCCTTCCTGGTCGAATTGCATGATTAATTCCTTAAAATCCATGAGAATGGGACCCAAAGTCCTTAGCCATTCCGCACCCAAAACAATGTCACAACCACCCATGTCGATAGAAAACATATGGGATTTTAGGTGGTAGTCACCGATTTGGAGATGCACATTTTCACAACACCCTCCACATTTCATGGAACCACCATTGGCAATCATGATTTGGAAATTATTGATGGCATGGATGTAGCAATGAGTTTCTTGAGCAATGCAGCGATGAATAAAATTATGGGTGCTTCCACTATCAACTATAATGATGACATTGAGGGAAATGGCCGGTTCCACTTCGGGAGGGTCTGAGGGAGGGGTTATGTCAGTGATTTTAGGTGACTCAGACACAAGCCGAGTTTCAACATCCTCTTCTGAAATATCCTCAGAGATGTCCATAAAAAGCTTTTGTTCCTTACACTTGTGGCCCTGGAAATATTTTTCATCACAATTATAACAAAGGCCTTTGAGTTGGCGTTCAACCATTTCAACCCTAGTCAATTTTTGGATCTTTAATGGGGTGGAGGGAGTAGTGGGAGTTACGGGTTTAGGGCAAGGGATAAAGGAGGGTTTACGGTTTTGAGAGGATACAACCTGTTGTGTTTCTTTATCTCTTTTAGTAGCCTCCGCCCAACTCGAAGGTCGATCCATGAGGACATGGGCCCGAATCTCATCCTTGAGGACACTGATAAAACACTCTCGAAAGAAAGCATCAGTCATGCCCTCTGTTCGAAAATCTAGATGCTCAAAGGCAGCTATGAAGTCTTCTACTGTTCCTGATTGTTTCAACTTTGTCAAATGGCCCTAATGGTTGGTGTCAGTGTCAAATCATTAATAAATCTCAGTCACAAATTGGGTCCAAGCAATATACCCTTGACGGGAAGGTTTTCTCCATTGCCACCATTGCCAATGTTCTTGATCTAGATAGACAACAACATACTAGAGTTTGGCCAAGTCATTTGTAATGCCATATATAGAAAAATAATGTTCCATTTGGGTTACCCAACCAGTGGGGTCCGAGCCATCAAATTTGGTCACATCCACCCATGGAAGGCGTAGGTCATGTCGAAAGTGATGGTGTTGAAAGGTATGGGAATGGGAGGAATGTTCACCTTCAGTCTTTGGAGGTGCGTCAGAGAAAGGGTCATCTGTAGGGATCTTCGGTTTGGTGTAGAGTGATGCAAAGACAGATTCAAGCTGGGTGGTCAGTTCTTGTTTGACTTCCTCGATTGAGCACTACATGGTTGTATTGATGGTTGTATTGATGGATGTATCGATGGAGGCAACATTGGCACTGAGTTGTTTCACTTCTTTTTGGGTCTCGAGGAGACAAGATTACAAGGTGTTGAAGCGATCTTCCAGGTCTTGGTTATGGGTATGGGCCATGGGGATGGGTGAACTGAAAAGGGGTGGGTGGGGTAAAAAATTTTGTCGAAAAATTATATGGATCAATGTGATAAAGGCGAAGAGATGAATCCAATGGAATAGGTCTCAAATAATGGTGAAAAAATTTCTAGAATTTTTTTTTTCCACCTGCGGAGTTATAATCCAGTCTGAAGAATGCTACAGCGATGAAATCCCCAAATGCTTAACTAGTAAGAAAAGTGCAGTGATTTGGCAACCTGAACACAGTTGTGTGGAAACAGATCTTGTCTATTTTAATTTGTTTATGTTTCTGTCCCCCAAGGGTTAGGTATTCAAGGGTTCTACAGACACGGAAATAAAATGCTAGAAATGGAAGAATAACAGTAATATAACTAGCATAATCTCCATAATAACACATAAATGATATAACAACAACAACAAAAATAACACTTTGATTCAGAAAGCAATGTTCACGGGCCTCTTCGAGGGGGAAACCTCCAGTTAAGCAACGCTCCGTTACAATAATATCCAAGATATGGTTTTCATTCCCTCGACCCTTATTTATACTAAATATGTCTATCACGAGAAGCATCTAGAGGAAGATCCTTCTAGAAGCAGAAGCTTCTATTAGGTCTTCTTACATCCGCCTTATTCTATTTTATTAAAAGGCCTTATTAATATTGACCTTTATTACATCCAAATATATTTCTCTACCTATGTGTGGGTTAGGACCCTAACAATGCGGTAGACTTATGTGTCTTCTTTCCAACCCCATAGGTTAGACCAATATTGGATTCTCCAAGAGAATTTTATGACAACTTTCCCAAGATGTGCTGATTTTTTTCCCTTTCATGAGAGCGAACTTGTATGGCCTGCCACATGTCACTGTATTCACTTCAGAACTTGAAATTTTCACTAGTAAAACTTTTGTATATACCCTAACCAATGGAATAATTCTCACTCAATTTGGAGGTCTGTAGGTTTATATATAATAGTTTTCCCAAGAACACTTGTTTTAGACTGAAATATGGACCAGCCCAAAACCCTAATTTCCTTAGAGAATAAATTTCAGAGCACAGATAATAAAGGGCTGAAATTTATACAAAATATGCTTCACTATTCCTCCTTCGTACTGTAAAAATTTCATAATTTGAAACAAATCCCCAAAAAATGGGAGCGAAAATTCCAAGAAGACATGTTTCATACTAGTTTCAAAACTAGTCAAAAACCCTAACTTGAACATAATGTATCTCCAAACATATAATGAACCAAGATCTGAAATTTAGACCCACGTTATCTCTATATGTCTCCTATACACCATAGAAATTCCATATACTGAAACCTTCCATAAAAATTTTGTAGCGAAAAATCCAAGAAGACTTGCTTTGAAGAAGCCAGTCCTAATGATTGTTTAGCTCTGATACCAAATGCTAAGAACCAAATATCAACATAGCATAAAAACCTCAGAATAAGTAGTCAACTCCTTGAAAAAGAGATAAATTCAAATAATAATTCTCTTCGAGGGGGAAACCTCCTTATACATCCTATGAATTCACAAATACAAGATGATTCCAGATGAAAAGGTCTCCTTGTAATATATAGGAGACAAGGAGGTACAATTACAAATAATGGACCCAAGATGACATAAATCAATTAAAAATACTAATGTAATATGTCCCAATTAAGGGGTAATGTGCCATGATTTAGGGTTTAACATGCTCCACCTTCTCTATCTTCAAGTTCCTCAACCCACGATTTAAATTTTGAAATTAATAGATGAGCTTGTGAGATATTGCGATAACTACTTGCCACCCGAATGGTAGTCAATCAAGTTAGAACAACTACCTACCTAGAGATTAAAKATCTCAGGATTCCTTGTCTCCAATRGGATATCTCCATGATTTGCCTAGGYATCATGAGTACATACTCCTAAAGTTTTATMTAGATAATTCAATTCTTCTRGGAGATCACATTAAAAAAWTATACTTGGACATATAGTCRATGAATGTAGAACTTGAAGATGTGGTGTATAGGTTGTTCCATTWAAATTTCAAGAACAAAGTATCCACATGGTATTTTAATATACATGTAGGATCTATCAAAAGTCAGGATGACTTTGAAAAGGAATTCATCATTAAATTTCGTGAAAAATGAACACCTCTTGCACTCTTGAAAGAATTAATGGCTATTAAAATGGATAAAAGGGAATGAATACAAAATTTTAATGAGTGGTTCACCACTATCCTTAATAAGTTTCTATAAAATTTTGTACTAGATCAAGAAGTGGTAGTTTAATATTATACATCTTCTCTACATGCATCCATTTCTATGTTTGTTAAAAGGGTTGGTATGACCACTTTAGCTAAAAAATAGAGAAGGATAATGTTAGCACTAGGAATCACCCTCAGATTGCAGAAAGGATAAGCCCAGTACCCATCATGTTATATGTAAATGTAAATGATTTTTGAAGTGGTCAAATGTATGAGACTCAAGATAATAATTTTCTAACTCAAAAGTATGGGCTAGCATGCACAAGTGATTGAGGTCTTGATCAAATTCAGTTAGTGAGTGGGAGTAAAGGTGAATAGAAGGAAGGATTTAGTGAGGAAAATGTAGAGGTCTTATATGGACATCAGGTCTTCAAGAAACCTAAGGAAGAAAAACTCAAACACAAGATCTTCTTGAATTCAAAATGTAGAGAACACTGAAGAACATCATAACAATACTATAATCAAACATTCATCATAATACAACTATAACAATCTCATGTAAATCATTCAATCATGAACATTTCAATAGAAGAGGTAATAAGATGGAATAAGAGAAACTGAATTATATTAATAAAAAATTCTCAAGCAAAGTACATAACCACAGAACTAGTATGCTTCATCAAAATATTACAATAAGGGAGCCAAGATCAACCATTTGAAACCACTAAAGCATTTGGAGTGTCAATTTATAACAAAAAGGGAAGGACCTAGCTAGAGGTGCGAGATGGCCTTCCTCCCATAGGATTCTCTAAATTAGTTATTCAAACCAACACCTCTGCTAACAACTATGCAACAAAAAAGGAAATATGTTGGCAACTAATGCAACAAACTCTTCACTGACATTGTCTTCATTAATGCACATCCCTTTCCATGCCAAGTGTCCTGCAAAGGTTTTAAGATGTCATCATGCTGCCACCTATGGTCTTAGAGATTATCCAAATAATCAGCTACCGAAAAGAGTGATAACATGAACACCCTGATTCCAGGTACTAGTTGGTAGCGTCATTCAGTAGCGCTCTGGGTAGCAAGTTTTTGTAGGACCTTCAAAAAATACTCTACACATTTCGTAGCACAGTCTCCAAAACAGACATACAAAATTGGTAGCGTCGAGTTTTTATATCTCTGTGTATAATTTGGTAGCACCATACTTCAATCACCTCTGCAGAATTGGTAGCGCCAGTCATCAAAACTGTCCTGCAGAATCCATAGTGCCTGACATCAAAATGGATTTGGTAGCACTACTATAATATATCCCTATGAATTTGGTAGTGCCATCATTACAATGCTTAGCAGATTTGGTAGCACCCTATGGAATTCGTAGCGCCATTGTTACACCAGTGTTAGGAGATTTGGTAGCACTGTAAGTAGAAAATTAATAGGATACACTAAATTAGATGATTTTGCAACGCCATAGTGCTACAAGATGTCTGTTCTCTTTCTATATGAGGAGATTAATATTTTGAAAAGAACGAAAACCTTGAGATGATAGGTTAGGATCCTGTAAATGCCTGTATAAGTGGCAACAAATATACATCCTTGATAACTTATTCTTTGCAAAAAGAGACCATTCTAAAAAATGGATCTTACATTCCTCCAATCATTTCATCAACCTGGCACTCCTTGTGGAAGGAGGACTTGCTTCTGGCACAACAACATGCTTTCCTTTTGTGGTGACAACATTCTTAACTACAAGTGTGCTTTTCTTCACTATTGGTTTATCCTTTTCAATGGCATATTCAACCATCACATTCAAATTCCTCTGGGCCACTTCATCCTTGAAGTGTTTCAATTATGCCTTGAGTTTTCCTTTCTGAGACTGAAAGTCTCTGTTTTTAGTATAGATATTCTTGAGTTGTTTATGGAGGGGAAGAGCTCTTCTAGCTACAAATCTTGCCAAATCGAGAGTGTTGTTGTAATTATCCATGATCTCCTTCATCTTAATCCTTTCAGATAAACCCTCTGATTTCAAATGATCACTCTCCTTCCTAGCCTCCTTGAGCTGTGTAATCAATCTTTTGAAGGTGTGATTTCTAGGTGGAGTGCTAATGTTGATAATCTCAACAGGCTTCTTCATGGCTTCACCTTCATATTTTTTCTATTTAGGGGCTCTGTCTACCATCTTAATAGGCTTCTCAATGCCTTTTCTCTTATCCCTCTTTCTCTTTAGAATAGAAACCTTTGGTAGGACTTGTGCTTCCACAAACCCCTTGAGAGCTAATGATTTTGTGAAAGGTTTATTGACCTTTGTGCTAGCTATTGAGGGAGATGAAGAGAAATGAAATTTTTTTCCTTTCTTGGTTGTGTCTTTATTAGATGAAGGGACCTCTTACAATTCTGGTGCAGGAGGAGGTGAAGAGTCTCTCTGTGGATACTGATATGCCTCCTTATTTACTTCTTCAACTTCCTTAACAACCTCTTTGTCTTGAGTGATGGATTTAATCTTCCTTTTCTTGCTTGTTCCTGCTGGAGCATCACTAGTAGGTGGAAAAGGACTTCTCATCTCTGACCGAGGAGTTGAAGTTGTGTCCAACTTCATGTGAGCATAAACAATGAATTTCTACCAAGGAATGTTCTTCTTTTTCAATTCTTCCACTACCAACATTATGATCAATCCAAAATGAAAGACACTAGTATCCACAGTCTTGGATTTGGCTTGGAATTTGTAAGACATTTTCCCCATGCTACTCAACAAGTAGAAAGGGATATTCATCTCATCTTTACCAATAAAATGAAGCAGAAGCCTTATATGGTATTGGTATAACATATTAAACCTCCCCTCACATGTGAAGTATCTTTGGATAATCTTTAATATCTTGTCAAAACCTTCAATTAAATGACTTCTAGGAACCCCCTTAGACAAGTTGTCAGTCTGATAATCTTTCGTAAGGAAATCCTTGGAGAAGGCATAATTCAAAGTCATGAATTTAAACCATTTCTCCCCTGTGTTAGGAATCCCTATGGCTGCTGCAATAGATGCTTCAGACACCTCAATCTCCAGATCTCCTATCTTAGTTTTAAGGCCATCAAAATGTGAGGCAAATTGCCTTTCCACCTCAAGATGTCCCCTCTACATGTTTTGGTAGAAAGAGAGGCATCCCACCCTTTGAAAACATTCCCTAACCATTGGCTTTGCCTCAATTAAATGCATGTCTGAGGGTTCAATTCTGATCACAGTGCCTCGCTTGTGAGATTTCTTCTTCTGAGGTGTCTTCATGGGTCAAGATAAGAGGTCAAAGGCTACGGTGTAGTGAAGGCTAGGATAGAAAACGGAGGCAGACTTCAATGGGAGAATGATAGTGAACAATGGATGCGTTTTCCTAGGATTCTCCTCTAACTCACACTATTTTGATGGATTTTGGAAAGCAAGAGCTGGAATCTTCCCTCCCCTTACTGTGTACATATATCAAAATGAAGAATAACATTATGGTGAAGGAAACCACTATAATAGTCCTTGAAAACTGGGTTAAACACTCCAATCCGAATAGTAGAGGAAGTAGGGCAAATGTAGCAAAGTTTCATCAATGATTTTGGGTAGCGCAGTGTGCATAGAAGGAATAAATGTTTTCTTGGGCACTCAAAAATAAGGAGCAAGGTGAATGGGTATCTTGATAACTGAAAACCAGGTGATAATGAATGCAGGTATTTGTGAGAGAAAAATTGATGGAGAGGGATGAAAGAGGGAGCGATTATACAAACATAGTTGCTACCAAAACTCCATGCAACAACTATTACCCAAATTTTCTATGTAGAGGAGGGAAACCATGAAATACCTGGAGGAGTAGCAAACTTGGAGATCTTCAACTATTTAGGATATTACCATGACCATCTCAACTTCCAAATTCACCTCAAAAACCGATCCCTTAGCGCCACTACCAACTGGTCGGAACTGGTAGTTTCAACAACACCGAGTTTTGAAAACATTAAAAACTTGAAACTGTTAGCAATACTCATAAAAACTGAATCTTCGAAATCATATTTTAACGAACCATGGTGTTGAAAACTAGGTAGAAAATGACCTCAGCATTATGATGATGAATCATGAGAAAGAATGAAGGGCAAGGGGTGCACCACGGAAACTCCTAGTGAGTTGGCAATGCTCTTTTTCAAAAAGATGATTTGACCATTTTAATAGGACATAGGGACAACATGGCAAGGGAAAACATATGAGTGAAAAAGGTGACATGTCAAGTGATGTAGGTCATGGGTTGAGTCAATCTTGGCGTAAAGTCATGAGGTGAGTCAAAACATAAGCCAAGAAAATGAATCTAGGCCAAAAATCTATGTGAGGGTAAAAAATGAGCCAACATTCAAGTCTTCATTTATTCAAGGTAACCTAAGTAAATCACACTTAAGAAAATAAAAAATAAAATAAAATGTAAAGTCTTAAAAAAATTAAAACTAAGGGCTAAAGACCCAAGGCAACTTAGTGTGATAACATTGGCTCCATAGGGGATGGAATTCTCCCTACGGGATTCCAAGAACAAGTAGTTTCAGTGCCTTATCCTAGGGCAATGGGGTCACTTATTTAATCAAAAATAAAACAAAAAATCATATTTACAATGGCATGGAAAGCCACTCATGGCTTAAGAAAAATAAATTTTCAGAAAATGCCCATTGACAGGGCCACCAAAAACTTCAGAATCCTCCAAATTCTGCAACTTGTAAGTGTTATTTTAAAATACCTCAGAAATTTTAAAGGGATCAATCCACAAGGCCTGAAATTTACCGTTCTTTCCTTTGTCTTGCTTGGGTGCATCCCACTTGTGCACTAGATATCCCAGCTGGAAATCTTCTTTGCTTACCTTCTTGTCAAAGGCTTGCTTGATCTTCTGTTAATGGTCCTATGCTTTGTCCAATAGCTTCTCTCTAGTTTGCTGCACTTCTACTAGATGTTGTATTCGTCTAATCATGTCATCAGGTTCTCCTTGGTAGTATTGGAAGAGTTTTTCTACAGGGAAAGTAAGAAGAGAAGGAAAGATAGCCTCAACTCCATACACAAGTTGAAAAGGAGAGACACCAAGAGATCTCTTTGTTGTTACTCTATCAGCCAACAAAGCAAATTTAAGCTTTGAATCCCAAGCTTTCTTGCTGTCTTCTAAAAGTGTTTTGATGATCTTTATAAGGCTCTTGTTAGAGGAATCTTCCATTCCATTCCCTTGGGGGTAGTAAGGAGTAGAATGAACCAATGTAATTCCATATTGTTCAGAAAATTTGATCAATGGTTCATCCTTGAATGATGCAACATTATCAGTAACAATTCTATTTGGACAACCAAATATCACCATAATATCCTCAAGAAAGCCAATGATTACCTTGTGGGAGGAATTCCTTGTAGGGATGGATTCTATCCACTTATTAAAGTAATCAGTGGCAGTCAAGATCCACCTATGCTGACTTCTTGAAGCAGGATGAATTTCCCCAATAAAATCTAGGCCCCACTGCTAAAAAGGTCCTAGGGACATACCTTTTTTGGATTTAAAGAGATACCAAATATTCTGCATTTCAAGAAGTCCTTTTTCAAATGATGATAATGCTCTTTATTAGATTGTGAGAACATTGTTATTTCATCCAAATAAATTACTACAAACTTGTCCTTCTCTTCAATAAAGGCAGTGTCCATGGCTCGCTGAAAGGTCACCCCTGCGTTCATCAATCCAAAGGGCATTTTCGCATACATGAATGTACCCCAAGGAGTAGTGAAGGTTGTCTTCTCTCTATCTTTAGACAATATAGAGATATGATTGTATCCAAAAAATCCATCAATCATAGACATCCTAGATGCACCTGTCACCCTCTGTAATATGTGCTCCATCTTTGGTAAGGGGTAATTATCTTTCTTTGAGCTTCTATTCAAATTTCTAAAATCAACACAAAGTCTCATTTATCCATTCTTCTTTCTCACTAGGACCAAGTTGGCCACCCATTTAGAATATCTCAAAGGAATGATAATCTTGGCATTCAAAATCTTGTTTACCTCTTTTTCCATAATAGGTAGGAGCATAGGATTTATTTGTCTTAGCTTCTACCTAAATGGCTTGGTCTCTTCCTTCAAAGGGATCTTATGTTCTATGATGTTTGTTTCATATGTTCTGATATATTCACATGTCTAGGAAAACACATCAACAAACTCTTTTAACAACTCAACATATTTAACCCTTTGTTCCCTTAACAAGCTGCTAGCCAACTTGACATATTTTGGATCCTTCTTTGTACCCACATTGCATTCAGTTACATCAGCATCATCAATTGAACCTTTAACCTTTATAGACACATCATTCCTATCGAACAATCTTTCCAGAGGAACTAGTCCTTTTGGAATATGGTTACTAGGCAACTGAATAATATGATGATTAGAAATTTTATTTAGAAAAACATCAACATGAGGGTTATTTTCAAAATCATGATCTTCATCAATATGTAATGCAAAAAACTCATCAAAAGTATCAAGAAATATTTTTATCTCAATATCATCCTTAAACACCTTCCAATGTTTGACATTGTCTAGTATAAAGGGTCTATATTTAAATTCTACATCATACTTGAGTTTGGGTGCAAAGTGGACTCTAAAATTACTTGTTGAAACAACCAAAGAATCATCCATGGCGTTCTCCTCTCTTGGCATAAATGAGATATTGAAAGTTAATAAGAAACTATCAACAAGATCCCAAACTTCATTTCTATAAGTCCTTAGCCTAGGGTGCTTAGCTTGATATAGATTTTTTATTTGATGGACAATTAATTCAACATCCCCAAACACTGATAGTTCTTCAATCCCCATGTCTTTTGTAGCCCTCAAACCCCAAAAAGAAGATTCATACTCTGCCACATTGTTGGTAGTTTCAAATTCCATCTTGTAGGGCAAATATATGGTCTCTTGATTAGGTGAAACAAAGACTACTCCATCACCAAAGCCTTCCTTAGAAGAGGCTCGATGGAAAAAAATATTCCAAACATAGGTAGTAGGAGGAGAATATTCACAAAATGTAATGGACTGTTTTTTTTTAATTTCAAGAGGAGGTTCAAGATTATCATTGAGCTGCAATATACTAGATCCCAAATCAGTATCAATTTCAAAAATAGGATGGTTGGTTGGGTTTGCTTCATCCCTAATAATGTAGGCCAACTAAGCTTCCCTGTAAAGTATTTTATGCTCCCCCCCAAACACAAGAATGGTAGCATATGTGAGGTCCATCTGCAAGGTTCCCCCAAGTCCTTTTATATGTGAGATGCCCTTGAGTCCATCAAGCAGTTATGAAACACCTTATCATGGATGTTTAGTGATGTATAGAAGGGAGGAGATGAATCATCTCTATCTTGTATCAAAGGTATTAATATGTCTGTTGGATTTTCATCTTGAAGGTTGACTGAATCAGTGAAATTTGAGGAGGGTTCAGGCTGCAACACTTTGGAAAGATATTTTTTAAACTCTTCATTTTTTAGCAGCTCCAAAAAGGGTACAGGGATTTTGATTTTTTGAATCTCACTTTCAAAGTTGAAGGAAGATGGAGATTTTAGAATCTGTTTGACTTCTAGGGTAGGATTCTTAACCAAAACTTGGGGACTTTGTGCATCATTTTCTTTTCTACCAACTGCCACAACCTTGGTAGAACTTTCTATTTTTGTAGGATGATCAGAAGCATCAGTCTTTTTCTCTTTATTTTTGGATATCATATTATATCTATTAGGATTTTAGTTTTCCTTCTCTCCCTTACTCAATTCATTTATTTGATTGTCCATCAAGGATTCCTCATATGTAGATTGGGTCAAGTGGGGGGATGAAGAGGTGTCACCTATGCAATGAATCTTAGGATCATTTTCCTCATCCTCTCCTTCTTCATTAGCAACAAGGTTTTTTTGTAAAGGGATTTGGAATTTTTTATCATCCCTATCTCTGGTTCTTGGATCTCTTGGAAGGATCCGAGGAGCATTATTTGGTCTTCTGAAGTTGCCTCTATTATCAACATTCTATGTATTTCTATAGGTCTATTTTCCTTCAAGATTTAACTTCTCCATCTCAACATAAAGAGATTTTACTAATTTGGTAAGTTCATCAACTTGAGGATGGATAATAGAGGAATCCTAGTTTGAGTATTTAGCTCTATTTTTTCTCTTGTCCCTATCATATTTTCCCCTAAGTTTGTCAGATGCCACTATGTTATATTCTACCTCCAAGGTTTCAACTTGCGTATGAGCTAAGGAGGAACATCTTATTTCTCTCAGTAGAAGGCAAAAATCAGGGTAAAAAGCACTGGCATAGTTGATCTTGGTAGAGGTTTTTGTAGGTTTTATCTCAACAGGGATCTTATTGTACATTTTGTTGAATATTTTAGAGAAGTCAGAGACAGATTCTCCCTCTTTCCTATTTAGGGATCCAAATTCTGTGATATAATACAAAAAATATTTTTTATCCTCCCATTGTCTCAAGAATGCATCATCTAAAGCTTCAATACCAACAATGGATCCAAGAGTGAAACCCCTAAACCATTTCCTAGCCTCACCATCAAGGATTTGGACAACGACTCTCATCAACACATCCTCATTCTCAATGTTTAGATTGTCTGCATAACTATAGAAGGCAACAAAGTGTTCTTCAATAGTAATGTCTTCTTTTCCTGTGAATTTGGGCATGCATTTTAATTAATCTCCAGTAGGGAGAGCATTCATAGGCTTAGGTAAGATAAGAGGGGCATACCTAGCAGTCACTATGGCATCCATTTTATTTATAGGAGGGTTAACACCTACCATTGGATTTTGAACTCTAGGAGAACAAGGAGGAGAAGGAAATTTGACTATGTGCAGCTTAGGACATAAAGGAATGTAGGAAGGAGGGATTTTAGTTTTCACAACAGAAGGTTGAGTCTTGGAAGAAGATGGTATAGGCTGCAAGGGAGATCAGGTTTCCTCCTCTTTGGCTGCAAAAACTTTTGTAGGAGGAGGGGTGGGAAAGCCTAAGGTAGTAAATTCTTCAAGACTCTCAAGTCTCAACCACTTCACAATATCAGGGGAGGCAAGGATTTCAAAATTTTCTTCTTTCAATTTTGGGTCAAAAGAGGAGTATTCAATAGGAAAATTTTCAAAATCCAAATTCTTAGAAAATTCAACAGAAGGTAAATAAGGATTACTTGATATAACAATTGGTGTTTTAAGAATGCAATCATGCAACTTACCAGAAGTACTTGATACAACAGTAGAAAAACTTTCTTAAGAAGATTTTCCCTTCTTGATTATCTTCTCTGGATCAACTTCAGGTGGAACCAAAGGTAGTTGTGGAGTTGACCTTATGTATCCACCTTTAAGAGCCACAACTGAAACAATGGAGTCACCAGGTGAAAATCTACAATCTTCAATGCACTGAGTTCTAATGCACCTTCAAAATCAGTAAGCTTTTTCGTTCAATCCCAGGGAAATGTCTTCAATTCGTTCCCCAACAATGATGCCAAGAATGTTAGCACTAGTAATCACCCTCAGATTGCAAAAAGAATAAGACCAATACCCATCAGATTATATGTAAATGTAAATGAGTTTTTAATAGGTCAAATGGATAAGACTCAAGATAATAATGTTCTAACTCAGAAATCTGGGCTAGCATCTACAAGAAATTGATGTCTTGATCAACTTCAGTGAGTGAGTGGGAGTAAAGGTGAATAGAAGGAAGACTTTAGTGAGAAAAATGTAGAAGTATTCTATGGACATCAGGTCTTCAAGAAGCCTAAGGAAGAAAAACTCAGACATAAGATATTCTTGAATTCAAAGTTTAGAGAACACTGAAGAACATCATAACAGTACTATAATCAAACATTCATCATAATACAACTATAAAAATATCATGTGAATCATTCAATAATGAACATTTTAGTATAAGAGGCAATAAGATGGAATAAGAGAAACTGACTTATATTAATAAAAAATGTCTCAAGTCAAGTACATAACCAGAGAATCAATATGCTTCATCAAAATATTACAATAAGGGAGCCTAGCTCAACCATTCGAACCCACTAAAGCATTTGGAATGTCTATTTATAACAAAAAGGGAAGGCCCTAACTAGAGGTGCGAGTTGGCCTTCCTCCCATAGGATTCTCTAAATTAGTTATTCAAACTAACAACTGTGCTAACAACTATGCTACAAAAAAGGAAATATTTTGGCACCTAATCCAACAAACTCTTAACTAACATTGTCTTCATTGATGCACATCCCTTTCCATACCAAGTGTCCTGCAGAGGTTGTAAGTTGTCATCATGTTGCCACCTATAGTATTAGCCATTCTCCACATCATCAGCCACCCACAAGAGTGATCACTTAAAACCCTTGATTCCAAGTACCAGTTGGTAGCATCATTCAGTGGTGCATTGGGTAGCGAGTTTTTGTAGCACCTTCACAAAATAATCTGCACATTTTGTAGCATAGTCTACAAAACAGGCATGCAGAATTGGTAGCTCCGAGTTTTTATATCTCTGTGTACAATTTCGTAGCACCATACTTCAATCACCTTTGCAGAATTGGTAGTGCCAGTCATCAAAACGGTCCTGCAGAATCCATAGCGCCCAACATCAAAACAGATTTGGTAGAGATACTGTAATATATCCCTATGAATTCAGTAGTGCCATCGTTACACTGCTTAGAATATTTGGTAGCACCCTGTGGAATTCACAACGCCATCGTTACACCAGTGTTAGGAGATTTGGTAGCATTGTAGGTAGTGAATTAGCAGGATATGCTAAATTAGACGATTCTGCAGTGCCATAGCACTACAGAATGTTTGTGCTCTTTCTGTATGAGGAGATTAATCTTTTGAAAAGAAAAAAAACCTTGAGCTGATAGGTTAGGAGCCTGTAAATACCTATATAAGTGTCAAAAATAATACATCCTTGATCACTTACTCTTTGCAAAAAGAGACCATTCTAAAAAATGGAGCTTACATTCCCCCAATCATTTCATCAACCTGGAACTCCTTCTTGTGGAAGGAGGACTTACTTCTGGCACAACAACATGCTTTCATTTTGTAGTGACAGGCTTCTTAACTGTAGGTGTGATTTTCTTCACTATTGGTTTCTCCTTTTCAATGGCAGCTTCAAAATACACATTCAAATTCCTCTAGGCAACTTCATCCTTGAAGTGTTGCAATTCTGCCTTGAGTTTTCTATTCTGAGACTGAAAGTCTTTGTTTTTCCTATAGATATTCTTGAGTTGTTTATGGAGGGAAAGATCTCTTCTAGCTGCAAATCTTGCCAAATCGAGAGTTTTTTTTTAATTGTGCATGAGCTCCTTCATCTTAATACTTTTAGATAAACCCTTTGTTTTCAAGCGAGCAATCTCCTTCCTAGCCTCCCTGAGCTGTCTAATCAATCTTTTGAAGGTGTGATTGCTAGGTGGAGTGATAATGTTGATAATCTCAATAGGATTCTTCATGGCTTCACCTTCATCTTTCTTCTGTCCAGGGGATATATCTACCATCTCAATAGGCTTCTCAATGCCTTTTCTCTTATCCATATGTCTCTTTAGAATAGAAACCTTTGATAGGACTTGTGCTTCAACAGCCCCCTTGAGAGCTGATGATATTGTGAAAGGTTTCCTGACCTTTGTGCTAGTTTGTTACCCATGATTTTGGTCATCATGATGGTGTATTGATGATGGTGTACTCAGGATCCTCATAAGAACTTTCTCCTAAGAAAAGTTATGTTCATCTCTTCCCAGAAAAATCTTTTTGGAAGAGAGTTCGCAGGTTGCTAGTATCCCAGGGTGTGAGAATGACCCATTCTTGCAGGCTACCTTAAGCTGGGGTGCAAACTTCTCACACTGTGTAACATAGCTAGGGTGCGAACCTTCTCTAAAGAATGGAAAAAGATGAATTCTCGATGGTTCTAGAAGGGAATCTTCTAGAAGAATGGGTTGGCATTCGAATGGTTATCCTTGTACTGGATTCTCTGATATTGTGGGATCATTCTTATCTAAGTAACCATCTCATTCTCTCATATATATTGATGGAATTCTCATGGAAAATGTTAAGCAAGATTCATTGGAGAATTGGTGAAAGAATTGTGTGAAGGAATTAGCTTGAACATGAGCTTGGAGACTCTAGCAAGTCTATCAAGAGGATTTGATCTTCTTCATACAAGGATTGAGCAGGTGTGTGTGTTGGAGCCAAGAGCCATTGAAAGGAAGCTTGTGACATCAAGGCGATCAGGTTGTAATATTTACTTTCAATTAATAGGATACAGTGGCATGTCCCTTTCCCATAAAGCTATTCTCACTTTATTGTGTAATTCCTTGATCATACACATAAGTTGACAGTTGAATATATTTTTCTATCTTCACTTTGGTTGGTTTGTGTTGTCTTGGTCTTGGCCTCACGAGAGCACCAGAGTGAAGCGGGAGAAAAAGAGACCCTAGGAAGTGATACAAAGGTATGTTACTTGTTCCTTCCTACTAGCTAATTCAATGGTCAAAACTTAGGGAAAGAGTCATGTCCTGTCCTGTTTTGTTCTAGATCTAGGTGGATCTAGGGAGATCTGTTAGTGTCTGCACCTACTGATTAGTCCGATAACAAAATTGGCGACTCCACTAGGGAATATAACCCATTTTCTTGTGGTTTTTGGTATTTTTCCTTGGCCATTTGCTCTTGTCTTACCTTTCTCCATTCATATCAATCTCCGAGTCTTCAGGATACCCTGATAGACCCTCTGGGTCCAGAGGCCTCTTCAAATTTTGTGTCTTTTTCCAAAAATTTGCTTGGTTTCAAAGGTTCTCGCATTGCATTCCACAGTAGCATGCGAGAACATACTGAGTTCACACCCTACCTTTAGGTTCAGTGTGAGGTTCTCGCACTCTTCTCAAAGCTCACCTGCGAGAATCACTCATTCTCGCACTGTGTAACACTCTCAACCTACGAACCCATTTTTTCAAAATTTTGGATTTGAGTTTTTGCATCTTCAACTGCCCAGGTTAGTTTAGGTGCCTCTAAAGAGTTTCTTGGACCATTGATTGATGTTCTTCTTGTCTTCATTTTCGTGCACAAATAGTCTTAGGATTTCAAAGGCTCTTTCTGTCACTTGTTCTTGACTTTCATTTCTTGACTTTTCTTGGCATAGCCATACTCTTTGATTTCAAAATCTGAGTGTGATTTTTTGGTTAAGGACTGGCAATCAGTTGAAAGTTGAGTTTCTTGGTCTTTATCATTTTCTTATTATTTGAAAGATCACTTTTCTTATGCGATTGAAAAGACTAGATTGGTTTGCTTCTTATTTTTGTTTTCATTGAAAGAGTGGTTTGGGTTTTTATCATTGCTTGTTCATTGGTTTTTGATTTTGTGTACTCTCACTATCATGGTGTGGGTCCTTTTTGAAAAGTGAACAAACACTTTTCTTTCAAAATCATTTTCGTTTTCGAAAACATTGAAAATCAATTGTTGAAATTATTGGAAAAGAAACAATAGAGAATTGTTATTGATGCGTGATTTGTTGCATTTGCATTTTGAAGGAAATTGTGTCTTGTAGTTCAAAGTTTGATCCGGAAAACTTCTCTCTCCCTACCATAAATAGGATTCATTAAACGAAAATCGATATATTTTTCATTCTCATCCATGCATAGTTGGGTCAGAGTCTTATACAACATCAGTTTCATCTCCGTTTCCTCTGAGTAAACAACAACTCTTAATAACACTGCACAATTGTAAAATTTACCTAGTAACTCTTTTCTAGGGATCTATTACACCAACATTTAGCTAGGCTAGCGCTTTGGAATAGGAAGAGAGATACACTCTCCAAAGAACAAAACACACAATAGCATCTTGTGTTAAGGAGTGTTAAATTCCATTTGCAACTTCTTGTCTTGGGAAGCCCTTCTCACACAAGGGTCAAGCACGAGGTCGCATTGATATTGGCAGAGTTACTCAGCCTGATTTGTTGATATTAGTGTAGAGATTGCACGTATTACAGGGATCACTCTGAGTTATACCCACAATGATGAGTGGAAGCCTTTTGAGTTGATTTCGGGCTAGATACCCTGCCCTTGCATGTGGATCAAACTGTTGACTGTCCTCCCAGGCTTTATTGTTGTTGGTGGTAACCTTAGTAGCCTATATTTCTAGGTTCTTACACAAGGTGACTGTGAAGGGGAAAGTCTTCACGATACCTGGAATTGACGTTGACCAAACTCACTCGGGCTCCTTGGAGCGTATACCCACGATTATGTGTGGGAGCTTGCACCAGGGTGTAATTCCGTTAAGCAGGTCATCAGCGTAACTTTTCCACCCTAGCCCAGCCCCTTTTGGTCTCGTTGTTGCGACATTGGATTTCATCACCAACTAGTGGCTTCAAAATTAGAAGGTCTTGTTTTCTTGGTGTTGCTTCCTGATTTTGTTTACTAGTGCGTGTTGTTTGTTTCTCAAAGTTGACTATAAGATTTTCTTCATGAAGTTTGTCACTCATTTACAATAGCTCCTCCACGTCGTTCATGTAGAATGCAGGGTTTATCTCCAGAGCATATGGAAGGTTCTCAACCCTTTCCTACAAGTACACCTGAGGGCTCTCCTCGGCAAAGTGAGGTCACAGTCGTCACCACGCCACAAGTGGAATGCACTCACTCTCTAGAACATTTTTGAATTACAAATACTCGAGAGGACTTTCGACTTCACCCTGATTTTGAGCATCCGTTTATGCGACTAAATTCTTCCAGATACTTAGTTGTTACGTCTTTTGGATCACTAGTTGGACGCTTTCCAGACATAGAAGGCCAAGATATTTTTTGGTCTACAGGTGTTTTTTGACGAGAACTTTTTGGTCCAAGCTCACCTGTGATTTCCGAAATCACCCCACCTATGATCTCCAAAATCTCTAGTCCAGAGACAGTACCATTGACTACCGCTTATCACTTTACCATCCCTGTCGAAATGGCCCATCTTACAGATACTACAAGTATTCCAACTGGGTTTACTGCGGTTAGTCTTTCTCCCATCAACACCTTGTGAATGCCCAATATCACTCCAACACTACCACCTAGATACCGTGCATTGAATTCTTCCATTCACACTCCTACGCAAACCCCATCTGACTCTCCTAGTGGTCCTTCTTCTTATGGGCACTCTCTTCCCAGTTTTATTCTGACACTCCCTCAATTTCCTTTTGGAGGACCTTCTTCAACTTGTACTGGCAGTCTTTATCCTAGTGGCACTATTCCGTCATTCACACCCAATTACCAAATTCCCGTCGGTGGACAATTTCACCAAGGTGGTATGACTTAACCCCCTCTCAGTGGGAAAATTCCTTTTGTAACGCAAATCCCAATTGGAACACAACCCCCAATTGGAACACCACCTTCGATGGGAGGACCGACCCCACCTTATGGGAAAAACATACCTCCCTCCTTGGCCCAGTATTGGAATCAGTTGATACAACATCCTCCTCAATCGACTGGGGGGTAGCAGTTTCCAGTTGCGTCCGTAATACCCCCTAGTATGGGCCAACCATATCCAGGTTCATTCAATCCCATTTGGGGGGCAAATGCTCAAACTCAAGTTCCTGTTCCAGGGTACAATCCTATGAGCTACTATCCTCTTCAACCACCACCGAATCTGCCTGGGTCTTCACATTATATGCAGATTGCTTATGGTCCTATTGGTTTTCTGACGGGGCTTCCTCCCCAAAGCCACCAGTACCCACAGGTGAATCGACAGTTACCCTTTATAGCCACTTTGGATCTTCCAGATTTGTTAAGGATTTTAAATGATCTAATTCGACACTCTCCCCAATGGCCTGCTATACCCGCCAAGCTACCATCGAATATTCCCAAATTCGATGGCAAAGCAGGAGAGGACCCAAAAAATCATGTTATGACTTTTCACCTATGATGTTCATCCAACTCGTTGATGGATGACTCTATTCGTTTACATCTTTTTCAATGAACCCTCATAGGTTCTGCTGTGAAGTGGTATATCGAATTTCCACGAGGTTTCTTCTCTGACTTTAACACCCTAGCTATGGCTTTCCTCACACACTACCAGTTACCGATTTTTCATGACATGGGGATCGAGATTTTTACTTCTTTCGAACAGAACAAGGCCACTCATATATCTGATCAAATTCATGAGTGGTGATGAAGACGACGTCTTATTAAACTCAAACTCCCCAATCAGTTGCTGGAAAAATGGTTCACCAAATCATTTGTGAATGACATCAATCATGACATTGCCATGGGTGGAGTGGTCACTGAAGAACAGGCTATCAGTCGTGCTCAATATCTTGACCTTGTTTACTCACAAATGGGTACCCTTTATGATTTACTACCTGATTTACCTCGTCCTTCCACTTCCACAGCTTTAACTACTACAATTTCCTCGCATGTAGCTAACGATGTGATTGGCACTTTCTAGGCCCAACCACACTCTGACTCAAGCACAAACCCCAAACCTGCTTCTTCTAATGTTCAAAATGATCTGTCTCCTGCCCCTCCCGTCGGCAAGACTTCTGAAGTAAATGCTATCCAATCTACCCCAGTCGGTAAAAGAAAATCTAAAAAGGGGAGAGGTAAGAATAAGGAGGACAAAAATACTTCTCAAGTAGAGAAAACCAAAACTACACATGTTGAATATCAAGATAAGTGCAAACCTCGATACCCTTGTTTTATCTGTGGTGATGATCACTACACGAAGGATTGTCCATGATGCACTGAAGTCACTAGGTTCCTTCAAGGAGCTCCAAAACCATCTGCTTCGGCCATTTTGTCCCAACCCTTCCCATATCAACAACAGGCTTAGTTGGTCATTCATGACCAACCCTCATCTTCGACTACATCCTATGTCTTGATGTGTACTGTCAATTCTAAGTAGAGTGACGTTGCACTCACTACTCGAGCCAAAGATTATTCTCCCTCTAAAGAAAAGGTTGATGATCTACCTCCTTCTTTGGTACAACCCTCTCCCGCAACTCCACTTACAAACAGTCCTCTTCATCTCAAATGACTGAGCCTCGACATAGTTCTGCGACCCCCCCCAAAGGGCGTCATTCAAAAATTGGCTTTCAATCCTCATGCTCGTGTGGCCCATAACTACAACATTGTTGAAGATTTGGCCCAAGCACCTTCTGCGATGTCAGCCCTTGAAGTCCTTCAAACTTGTCCCGCACAACGGAAGGCACTGTTGAAAGCTATCGATGGAATCGATCCAACAGATATGAATTTAATAATTTTTGACTTGGAGGATCACATTCCAAGGTTACCCCCTCAACTCGCATTCCAGATCCAAGTGATTGTCTCTGACAATTTTTTTTTCCAAACTGTTATCGATGAGGGTGGCTCGACATGTGTTATGTCTCTTGCTTGCTGGAAAGCCATTGGCTCTCCTTCTTTGAATGAATCCCAGAACACTCTTAAAGCCTTCAATGGCTCTGGTTTTAAGCCCTACGGTGTTCTTCCTTCGTTGCCCATCACGTTAGAAGGAAAAACAATCCAAGTCGAAGTGGAAGTCTTTGACACTCCCCTTGATTACAATCTTCTGCTTGGCTACAGCTGGATCGATTCCATGCACGCAGTTGTGTCAACCCTTTTCTATGTGGTACGTTTCCCACATCAAGGTAAGGTCGTCACCGTCAACCAACTAGCCTTCTTTAATTCGGATACCTGTACTGGAAACGTACCGTTCATCTCTAAAACCCCACTGGGTTATGAGAATGTCGGTGTAGGCCCTCTAAAAGACTCTTTACTAATGGGTACTTTCCCCATTCCACCGCCCGATGTTCCACACTCTTCAATTGCTTCAATCAACATGATCTCCACTTTGCCTCACGAACTTCCTATGTCTCATGACCCCTGGATAGTACCTGACCCTGGAGATCATCTTCATTATGGTGATGAAATGCTGTTAAGTTCGGTCAAATCTGCCTATCAGGCCATTCAATTGGTAACTCCTTCTACCCCCTCTCTTGATGAGTTGTCTCCAGATCCTTTCCGTGTCATTTTTCCCACTGACGAAATGATCATGTCTGTCATGGAAGACACCCCTTGGGATGATGACCATCATCATTCCATCCTCTTTCTGGAGCAACATGCCCTTGAGAACTACCAACAGATCTCAACCCCATCGACCGTTGTCATCATCTCCATTATTCCCGAGTCTGCACACGATGTGTTTTCCGAAGGGAACTTAAGAAATATCTCACCCACTATTCCCCTTGACATATCTGTCAAACCTGGGATTGTCGAAAATGTCCATATCAAAGCTTCAAATTCTTCTGATGAAGTCGTCACCTACACATCCCTTTTCAAAGAGTTTCATGACATCTTCACCTAGAGTTATGAAGAAATGCTGGGTATTGACCTTGAGATTGTGATACATGAGATAAAGACATACCCCAATGCTAAACCGATCCAGCAACCCTTCGTCTAGTTCACCCACGTAAAGCGGCTGCTATCAAGCTCGAAGTCGAGAAACTTCTGAAAGCCATCTTTATTTATCTGGTGGCTCTCACAGCCTGGGTTTCCAATCTTGTCCCGATTGACAAAAAACAAGGCACCATTCGTGTATGTGTTGATTATAGGGATATCAACAAAGCTTGTCCCAAAGACAACTTTCCTACCCCCTTCATCGATCAGATTGTCGATGATTGTGCCGGAAGTGAACTCTTCTCTCTCATGGATGGTTTCTCTGGGTATAATCAAATCAACATTGTTCTCGAGGATCAACATAAGACTGCTTTTATATGTCCTTGGGGTACTTTTGCCTATCAGAAGCTTCCTTTCAGTCTCAAGAATGCTGGCGCAACTTTTCAACGCGCTATGTCTTATGCTTTCCATGATATCAAGCACATCATTCAACCATATTTGGACGATTTACCCGCTCACTCAATGCATGGAGTCGATCACCCAACCCACCTCCGAGACATTTTCGTTCACTGTTGGTTCTACCGTATATGTTTAAATCCTCATAAGTGCATTTTCTGCATGGAATATGACTGCTTTCTAGGTTTGATCATTTCACGTCAAGGGATCCGGGTGGATCCTTTAAAGGTTGAGGAGATCCTTAATCTCCGTCCTCCTTTTACACTTCGCCAGTTGCAAAGTTTGCAGAGGAAAGCAAACTTTCTTTGTCGTTTTATCTCGAATTGTGCCGAGATCACTTGTGGATTTACGTGGCTATTAAAAAAGGATTCAGAGTTCGTCTGGGATACCATAGCCAACAATGCTTTCAAAGATTTGAAATTGTCCCTAACACGTGCTCCGCTTCTCTTTCCCCCCGATTACAGTCGTGATTATTTCCTCTACCTTGTTGCCTCGGATTACACCATTGGTATGGTTCTCATCCAAGAGGATGATGCTAACGACAAACATGTGATTTACTACTTGAGTCGAAGTCTAACGCCTACTGAAATCAAGTATTTACATGTCGAAAAACTGGCCTTGGCTGCCGTCCAAGCCGTCCAACACTTCCGAAACTATATCCTCTTGCGCAAGAATACAGTGATTTCTCACTGCAACCCTATGCAACACATTTTGACACGTCAATTGCTAGGGGGAAAATACTCCAAATGGATTGTGATACTCTAGGAGTTTGACTTGGAATTCGAATGCACCAAGTCCAAGAAGTCCTTAGTTTTTGCTGAGTTGATATGCGACTTTCCCCATTCTGCAACAGAAAATTTAGCAGTTGATTCATTACCCAATGAATCTCTTTTCCTTATCAGCACTAATGATCTTTGGTATGGTGATATCATTATATATCTCCAAACCCAGAATTTCTGGCCAACTTTGTCTAGTACTGACCGACATCGCATACGCTATCAAGACTGTCAATATATTATCCTCAGGCATACTCTTTATCATCAAGGGTTTGACTCTATTTTTCGATGTTACCTAACGTTTGACGAAGCCGAGAAATCTCTGAATGATTTCCATTTTGGTGCATGTGGTGGTCATATGTCTGGGTATGCTACTTCCCAGAAGATCTTATGAGCAGGGTATTTTTGACCTTCTTTATTTAACAGCTGCATAATCGTCGTTCAAAGATGCCATGCTTGCCAGACTTATAATCAAAAGATACGGTCACATCCTGCTCCTCTTCACCCTATGGTCTAAGTTGGTCCCTTTGTGAAATGGGGCATCGATTTCATGACATGTCACCCTCACTTGGCCGGGGGGCATGGTTACATCATTGTAGCCATCAATTACTTTACAAAATGGGCCGAGGCGATGCCGACATTTGACAACACTGGAAATACCACAACATTATTCATTTTTAATCACGTCATAGCTCGTTTTGGTGTTCCCCAAGCCATCACCACTAATCATGGTAGCCACTTCAGAAACTTCATGATGTCCGAACTTACTAAAAATTTGGGTCTTTGCCATGATAACTCAATGCCCTATTACCCACAAGCCAACGACCAGGTCGAAGAAATTAACAAAGTTCTCATAACTATGCTCCGACAAATGATAGGGATTCACAAAACAAGTTGGCACACAATGTTGTTTTCGGCATTGTGGGCTTACCGAACATCTGTCAAGTCTACTACTGGGTTTACACCTTTCCAGTTAGTCTATGGTTTGGAAGCTATTCTCCCGATTGAATGCGAGATACCCTCTTTAAAACTAGTTGTTGAACTCCTACCAAACACTTCTGCTGAGGAACAACGTCTGTTGTATCTTATGCGATTAGACGAAACTTGACGTGATGCTACCCTAGTTATAGAATCTCAGAAGAAATGTGTCAAGGCCCAATACGACAAACATGTCAAGCCTCTCATTTTCTCTGAAGGAGATCTCGTTCTCCTCTGTGATCAAGATCAAGATATGCTAGGAGATGGAAAATTCGAAGCCATGTGGCGAGGTCCTTATATCATTCGACGAGTTTTGGAAAAAGGAGCTTATGAGTTAGTAGACTACGATGGTATCCCTTTGAGTGAACCTAGGAATGGGTTGTACTTGAAGAAGTACTATGCATAAAATCATCTGTGCACGAGTACTTGTATTTTTATTGTATCATACTTCTTGTGTGTTACTATAGCTTTCTTTTGTCATTATCTGGTCTCTGCCCTTATGTGACGTTGTATTTGATTTCCATATGTCGGAGTCTTCACTACCCTATATTGGCTTTGCTGATGGCACTAGCCGTAGTACTCATAACCTTGCTTCCGGTGCATGGGCAATTTATGCCCCTACAAATGAACTTGTCTCCTTACAAGGTGTGTGTCTCGGCCATGTGACTAAAAACATTGCAGAGTATAGCGACGTTATTGAATTATTTGTTGATGCTATCTCACTCAGAATCTGTCATTTGGTTGTGCGACTCGATTCACAGCTTGTAGTACTACAGTTAAGTAATGTCTATACTATTTGAAGTCCTACTTTGTTATGGGTGTATTTGTGAATTCGCCTCTTGGAACGTTATTTTGATTACAATGAATATCAACATATTCCTAGATGTCTAAATACATTAACTGATGCATTGGATAACTATGTATTAGACAGACATTTGGATCATTTATAAATCAATCACAACAATTTTCATAACACATGATAAACCGGTAGAAGCCATCTGTATATATAATGATCAAAAGAGTTTTTTACAAAAAAAATTTGTTTGAAGACCAAAATGTCAAAATTTGAAGCTCATAACTTCTACAAAGTGATGTCATGGATGACATTCACGGTAACACACGACTGCTCGGGAAACTCTACAGAGCAATCAATTCATGGACTCTGACACTCCTACTATATGACGCTGATCGCGTCGTGGAACCTCTCCAAGAGGCATGTCTAGTATATCTGCTTTCAAACCCTCTAGGTTTTGTTCCACTGCTTGATAATCCTCGGCTTCCCATTGTGGCACTGGTGTTACCTCTCTTCGCCGCTGAATGGGAGAAGTACCAGGAGGCCGGTAAGGTCCCAAATCTGTGTCATCAACAATGATTTTGTATTTAGTCTTTGGACGAACATATAAAACAAAAAAACATTTGAATATGATAAAATTCACAAAAACATTTAAAAAGAAAAAAATTGTGTACTTCTTACCAAGTTCCCCCCACTGAGCATCCTCCAGTAG
>ML802255.1:198710-209668 GCA_009831015.1 Picea engelmannii
AGAAACAGATATTCATCTCATCTTTACCATTAGAATGAAGCAGAATCCTTATATGGTACTGGTATAACATATTAAACCTCCCCTCACATGTGAAGTATCTATTGATTATATTTAACATCTTGTCAAAATCTTCAACTAGATGAATTCTAGGAACCCCCTTGGAGAAGTTGTCAGTTTGATAATTTGGCTTAAGGAAATCCTTGGAGAAGGAAACATTCAAAGTCATTGATTTAAACCATCTCTCCCTTGTGTTAGGAATCCATGTGGCTACTACAATAGAGGCTTAAGACACCTCAAAATCTAGATCTCCCACCTTAGTCTTAAGGCCATCAAAAGGTGAGGAAAATTTCTTTTCCACCTCATGATGTCCCCTCTACATGTTTTGGCAGAAAGAGAGGTAGCCCACCCTTTGAAAAACGTCCCTAAACATTGGCTTTGCCACAAATAAATGCATGTTTGAGGGTTTAGTTCTGACCACAATGCCTTGCTTGTGAGATTTATTCTTCTGATGTGTCTCGATGGGTCAAGATAAGAGGTCAAAGGCTATGGTGTAGTGAAGGATAGGAGAGAAAAATGAGGCAGACTTTAATGGGAGAATGAGAGTGAAAAATGACTTCTTTTTCCTAGGATTCTCCTCTAACTCACACTATTTGGATGGATTTTGGAAAGAAATATATGAAATTTTCTCTCCCCTTACTGTTTATAGATCTCAAACTAAAGAATAAAAATATGGTGAAGGAAGCCACTGCAATGGTCCTTGAAAACTGGGTTAAAAACACTCCAATCCGAATAGTAGAGGAAGCAGGGGAAATGCAACGAAGTTTCAACAACGATTTTGGGTAATGCAGTGCACACACAAAGAATAAACATTTTCTTGGGCACTGAAAAATTAGGAGGAAGGCGAATGGGTGTCTTGATAACTTAAAACTGGGTGATAATGACTGTAGGTCTGTGTGAGAGAAAAATGGATGGAGAGGGATGAAAGAAGAAGCGATTTTGTAGACATAGTTGCTATGAAAACTCCAGGAAACAACTATTACCTGAATTTTGTATGCAGAGGAGGGAAACCACAAAATACCTAGAGGAGTATCAAACTTGGAGGTCTGCAACTATTTACAAGATCACCACAACCATCTAAGCTTCCAAATTCACCTCAGCAACTGATCCCGTAGCACCCTTGCCAATTGGTCTGAAATGGTAGTTTCATTAACGCCGAGTTTTGAAAACATTGAAAACTTGAAACCATTAGCAATAATCATTAAAACCAAATCTTCGAAAGAATATTTTAACAAACCATGGTGCTGAAAACTAGGTAGAACATGACCTCAGCGTTATGACGATGAATCATGGTAAAGAATGAAGGACAAGGAGTGCGCTACGAAAACTCCTAGTGAGTTGGGAACACTCTTTTTCAAAAAGATTATTTGACCATTTTAATAGGACATAGGGACAACATGGCAAGGAAAAAGGTATGAGTGAAAAAGGTGACATGTCAAGTCATGTAGGTCATGGGCTGAGTCAAGCTTGGTGTCAAGTCATGAGGTGAGTCAAAACATAAGCCAATAAAATGAACCTAGGCCAAAAATCTATGTGAGGGTAAAAAATGAGCCAACATTCAAGCCTTCATTTATTCAAGGTAACCCAATTAAATCACACTTAAAAAAATAAAACAAAAATTAAAATCTAAAGGCTTAAAAAACTTAAAACTAAGGGATAAAGATCCAAGGAAAATTAGTGTGATAACATATAACAAATTAAAAGAAAGAGATGGTGAGTTAGACAAGGAACCCCGGGGCTGAGGATTCCATGGTTACAAATTCCCCCAAGAAGCTTCTTTATTTTCCCAATCCACCTATTATTTTCCCAGTCCAATGAGGTGGTTGATATAAAAAATAACTCTAGAGAATTTACTTCCAATCAAATAACCTTCATACCATTCTATAGAAAATACATTATACCCCAAAAACCTCTAGAATCTACCAATCTTAACTTGAATTTGAATGTAAGAATGGATAACTACTGTACTTTTCACCAAGCAAGCCATTTCAAAAAAACATGTCCTCAATAGATCAAAATCCATGACTCGGGTAGCAAATCAATTTCTTGACCAATAAAAACAATATGAAAATCCTTCCCAAGATATTGAAGATGATAAAATAGTGGAAATGGAAAAAAAAATAAGTGAAGAAACCAAGTTTTTTTGGGGATGTTTCCCATGGAATTCAACATGAGGAAGAAGAGGAAGCAGTAGTAGAGGAATTGCATGCCACTCAAACAATTCAAAAAATTATAATATAAGAAGTAAAGGGACCATCCATTCAACTTATTTCCCCATGCAACCCACTATAGTACACAAGAAACACATAATTTCTACCCCACTAGAGAAAACAACAGTTACAACTCCAACCTTGTTGGCCATGGAATATAGTGTTATTGAGGTATGAAGAAAACAAAAACGAATGTGCCCATGTATGATATCTGATGCAAGAGCATCTCTCCACATCAGCCAGCCAGACAACCATCCATGTCATCGCACATGCATTCAAAGCTAAAGAAGAGGCGCAGCCTCATTTAAAACTTGAATTGAATGTAATTTAATTGCTTAGGCTGTTTTGCCATAGAAGCCGTGCTTTGTGCAGACTGTAGATAAGAGGGGCCATTAATGTTTGTATGGCTGAGATCTAGATCCAATTCTGGACTAGACAACCCATTTAATGTAATTGAATAGGGTAGGTAGGTTGGAGGGAAGAGCTCGAAGAGCCCCCTCAGGTAAAAGGGATTTTGTATCTCATTTTGAATAAGGTTAGATGAGTAGAAGTCTGAGAAGAGCCAGAGAGAGCTCAAGAACACCTTGTAATTACAGGCATTTGCCATTTTAATACAAAGAGCAGTTTATCCTACATTATTCTGTGTTATGTGGATGTCTGTGTGTGCTCTTTATGTATGTTGTAGATGTATGTTATGTTGATGCATTTTGCAGGAGTTGTTTGGTTTCAGGCTTGAGAGGTCTTTGAGGTTTCATGTCAGGAGGGCATGACAGAGTGCTGTGAACTCTGAATACCAGTGCATAGAGGATGCACTTTTGAATTCTGTGGGTTCAGAAAAAGACGTGCTGTGGCACAGGAATTGGAGTCAACAACTCAAGGGGAAGACCTCAAGGTTGCTGAATACCTTGGAGGCAAGGCTGTGTATGAGTAACACAGTTGCAGACAGAATTTGCTGTGAATTTTGTAGATCTCTGCCAAGTGGGCATTGAGCAGATGCACAAGGTGCAGTTGGAAGAACTCTGCTGTGATATTAGAAAGAGGACCAGAATCACTGAGGATTCTGGGAAGCTCTGCCAGGAGGGAATTGAGCGGGTGCATAGGTGCACAGGAGGACAGAACTATTGAGCGTTATGGGAGAAGACACTCTGCCAGGTGGGCATTTGACTTATTGTGCAGACAGGCACAGAGGAGAGAAGAGAACTCTTTGAGTTCTGTATTCTGAAGAAGAATCCACTGAGGGATATTCACAGGGTTGCTGAATGCCCTGATAGACTCAACAGGAGGTTGCTTGAGTAGAAGACAGCCAAGAGGGTGTCAAATTCTCCATCTGTGGGAGAAGAAAGATAAAATCCCTTAGGGGTTTGATTACTCGCGGAAGCTCAGGAGAGACAGCGTGGTGTATGCGCGAAGGATCTATAGGAGGTAGAGGTCAAATCTTCAAATATTTGAAGAAAATCTCAAGAGGAATAGCGTCGTGGAGAACGCAAGCGAGGCTTAAAGATGAGGAGCTCGCAGGGGAAAAAGAGCACAAAGGTTGAGGCCTTTGGGAACTTGGGAATTCTTCCAAGTCTAGGAAGGAGTGCGTAGGAAGCTGAGGAGAGCACAACAGCCACTGGATTTGCGGAGGAAAGAGATCTGGACCATTGATTTCAACGTCCATAGAAGCGCACAGGAGGAGGAGATTGTGGAACATCGGATGTTCACATAGAAATCCTGTCAGCCATTGGATCAGGAGAAAATGCTCGAAGTTTAGTCTCTGGAGCGTGCGCAGGAGAGGAGATTGTGGACCATTGGATGTTCACACAGAATCCCATAAGCTGCTGGATCGAGAGAATGTGCGCAGAGTTTAGCCTCTAGAGGAGCGCACAAGAAGGACACATCTAAACCGTTAGATCTTGAGTAGATACCCGTTAGCCGTCGGATTAGACAGGAGCTGCATGAGGGTTACCATCAGGATTCTAGCCATCGACATATCGGGATTCCCGAGGTCAATAAAATCGAGACACTTCAAGTCTCGAAACACCGGAGAGACCTGGACCGTCCATTTGAGGATACACATGGCGGAGATCGAGCGCCCGTTGGTACTGTGGCACATCAGGAAATCGACATTCCCATGAACATGAGATTGGGAATTTCCATGGGGAATTACTTGGAATAATCTGAGCCATCCATTCAGGGAGACAGGTGTCAGAAATCCGAAGAGAGTCGGGATATTCGGCATTGGGAAATCGGAGTTCTTGAGGTCGAAAGAGTTGGGACATCAAAAGTCTCAAAATCCCAGAGTAATCGGGACCGTCCATCTGGAAGGGACACGTGGCAGAAATCAACGCCACCAGGGAAAGGCCGACAGGAAGTCATTGATCGACGTTTGGGTCATTGAGATATCGTGAATCTTGGTGACAAAGTGTTTGAGCATTTTTGAATCGTGAAGTCTGAAACCCCGATGAGTGGGAGCCAGCTGTCAACATACCAGAGATGTGGGGAGCACCATTGTGTGGGCCAGCTGTCAGGATAGTGGGAAGTTAGGATTTGGATGATTGGGAATCCCATGAGCAATTTCATTTTGGCATTGAAAACCCTGAAACCCTGATGGGAAAGGTAAGGCTGCGGTCACGGGGATAGTGGTCATGTGGGTCCAGGAGCCTAGCTAGGAGGGATAACAGATAAAGACCGCGTCGGGCTTCGAGGAGTCACGATTCCTGAGGACGTTTTCATTTCGACATTGAAAAGCTCGAAACCCCGATGGGGGACAAGGCTGCGGTCTTGTGAGTTAAGGGTCACGTGGACCAAGAGATTATCTTGGAGGGCTAATAGGGATTGGAGAGCATCGGGAAATTAGAACCCAAAACCCTGACTGAAGGAACATAAGGCTGCGGTCTTATGGGAAGTGGTCACATGGACCGAAGGGCATAGCCAGGAGGGCTAAGGCCAGAAGAGAGCTCATTGGGGATTGGGGATTCAAGAGGTAAAGAACTCTTGACTTCAGAAAGTTCTAAACCCTGAAAACCTGAAGGTAAGATCAGAGAAAGGTCATGGTTAAGTACAAAAAGCTGTGAGGATGAAATAGGGACCTGTGGATCGGGTTTTCAGTAGAGATTCCAGTAGGGAATCGAGTGAGCTTCTTCGGCTCAGAAGGAATTTGAACGATCCTTGAAGACCGAGAGGTCAGGCGCAGAGACCCTGTGGGGTATGTACAAGCGTCGGCGCCGTCAAGTGGTATCAGAGCTTTGAATATTTCTTGTATATTCAGGCAAGAAGAAGAAGGAAGAGGTAAAGAGCACTTTGATATGCATCAAGTGGTCTCAGAGCTTTGATTCTTTTCTGTATATCTCAGGCAGGAAGAGGCAGGAAGAGGTAAAGAGCACTCTGATACACATGAAGTGGTATCAGAGCAAGAACTTCACTTGTAGATTTTAGGTGAAGCGGGAAGACAACAGAAGAGAGAGCGCTGGAGACTCTGTGGGATTGTTTGCAGGTAGGCATCAATCAAAAGGATAGTCAGTAAGACTATAGGAGGATGAAGCTGGTAGAACTCTTAGTGTGGAGTGATAGTAGCAGGTTTGCTAGGAAGGCAAATAGAGACATCAAGATGGCTACTGAAGGCCATAGACATGTTGGGAAGAAAAGCAAGGCAGAAAAGCGTGCAGGGATGGATAGAGAGCTTGCTGAAATAATGGCAAAAATAGATGAGCTCGAATTGAAGCTGTGGTAGGATAAGAAGGTGGTTCAGGTATGTAAACCAGAAACTAGATAATTTCTCGATGAAGAGAATGAATTGGGATCAGCTGAGGATCTCAAGAGCTTTCATGAGGGCAAAAAGGAAATTCCCAATTTCCATGGGGGCAATGAGTTGAGATCACTATGGGATCTCAGAGACTATCAGGAGGACAACCAAGGAATTTCACATTTCCATATGGGCAATGAAATGAGATCACTGCGGGATCTTGAAGACTGCCAGGTGGGCAGCGGAAGCATCTTAGATTGCCAGGTGGGCAGAGATGAAAATTGGAGACTATCTGAAAGTCTCATGGACTCGAAGGTGAGTTCAATTCAGCAGGGGTTGTTGATGAAGGTGGGATCAGTTGATCTCATAGTATGCCAGGAGAGCAACAGAAGCATCCCATATTTCTAGGTGGGCAAGGATGAGCAGGTGAGTTGGAATCAGTTGGAGGAGCTGACCGAGCAGATGAGACTATCTGAGGGTCTCATAAATTCAGAGATGGATTTAAATCAACATGTGCAGCTGAAAGAAGAGGAGGAAGATCAGGATAATATTCTGATGATTGGAGGAATTTAGGTATTCCTACCATTTTCCCAGGAGGAGGCAGAAATATGTTTTGCAGATGGAGCAGCAACAACAGAAGAATAGTCAGTTGAGACTGTCAAGGAAGAATTGGAGAAAACTTTGGAAGCTGCCCAAGCAGATGAAGAAAATGAGCATTCTGAGGAATGGCTCAACATATTCAGCCAGGAAGATGAGGAAGCTGTAGGATTGAAGCTGACAGCAGAAGAAGTAGGAGAGGATGTTGAGTATTCTGAGGAATGGCTCAATATTTTCAGCCAGGAAGCTGAAAAGACTGCAACATGGGAGTTTGCAGTAGGAGAAGAAGAAGAAGCAGACAACATTTGCTTTGTTGATCTGTGGGATCAAATTGAATCCCTGGAATAGAGGGTGAATATGCAGAGCATGCACATCCAACAGGTAAAGTTGGAGACTGATGAAGGAGGCATGGGAGATCATGATGATCTGCCCATGTGCCAAAAATTTTTGCAGTTGAGGAGACTGCATGAGCAGAGCCAACCACTGGAGCAACTGGACGAGGTGATAGAAGAGATCATGGAGCCGATGATCTGATCAGTAGACACTGTCAGCAAGGAGAGGCTAAACAAGAATAAGGAAGCAATAACGCAGCAGAAGCAGCAGCAATAGCAGAATGGAGCGGATGAACAACTCCAAAGGATGATTTGGGATCCAGGAGGATTTCCAACAACTGAGAGGGGAAGCTCAGGATTTTGAAGTTGGGGAGTTTGATGTAGGAGAATCTCTCCACATCAACCAACCAGCCAGCCAACCATGTCAGCGCGCATGCATTCAAAGCTAAAGAAGAGGTGCAGCCTCATTTAAAACTTGAATTGAATGTAAATTAATTGCTTAGGCTGTTGAGACATAGAATTCATGCTTTGTGCATACTGTAGATAAGAGTGGCCATTAATGTTTGTATGGCTGAGATCTAGATCAAATTATGGACTAGACAGCCCATTCAATGTAATTGAATAGGGTAGGTAGGTTGGAGGGAAGAGCTCGAAGATCCCCCTCAGGTAAAAGGGATTTCGTATCTCATTTTGAAGAAGGTTAGATGAGTAGAAGTCTGAGAAGAGCCAGAGAGAGCTCGAGAACACCTTCTAATTATAGGCATTTTCCATTTTAATACAAAGAGTAGTTTTTCCTGCATTATTCTGTGTTATGTGGATGTTTGTGTGTGTTCTTTATGTATGTTGTAGATGTATGTTATGTTGATGCATTCTATAGGAGTTGTTTGGTTTCAGGCTTGAGAGGTCTTTGAGGTTTCATGTCAGGAGGGCATGACAGAGTGCTACAGACTCTGAATACCAGGGCACAAAGGATGCACTTCTGAATTCTGCGGGTTCAAACAAAGACGTGCAGGCGGCACAAGAACTGGAGTCAACAAATTAAGCGAAAAACCTCAAGGTTGCTGAATACCTTGGAGGCAAGGCTGTGTATGAGAAACACAGTTGCAGACATACTTCTGCTGTGAATTCTGTAGAGCTCTGCCAAGTGGGCATTGAGCATATGCACAAGGTGTAGTTGGAAGAACTCTATTGTGAGTTCAGAAAGAGGACCAGAATCACTAAGGATTCTAGGAAGCTCTGCTAGGAGGGCATTGAGCGGGTGCATAGGTGCACAGGAGGACATAACTGTTGAACGTTCTGGGAGAAGACACTCTGCCAGGTGGGCATTTGAATTATTGTGCAGACAGGCATAGAGGAGAGAAGAGAACTCTTTGAGTTCTGCATTTTGAAGAAGAATCCACTGAGGGATCTTCATAGGGTTTCTAAACACCCTAATAGACTCAAAAAGAGGTTGCTTGAGTAGAAGACAACCAAGAGGGCATCAAATTCTCCATCTGTGGGAGAAGAAAGATAAAATCCCTTAGGGGTCTAAGTACTCGTGGAAGCTCAGGAGAGATAGCGTGGTGTATGCGTGAAGGCTCTATAAGAGGTAGAGGTGAAATCTTCAAAGATTTGAAGAAAAGCTCAGGAGGAACAACGTCGTGGAGAACGCAAGCGAGGCTTAAAGTTGAGGAGCTCGCAAGGGAAAAAGAGCAAAAAGGTTGAGGCCTTTGGGAACATGGAAATTCTTCCAAGTCTAGGAAGGAGTGTGTAGGAATCTTAGGAGAGAACAATAGCCGTCAGATCGGTGGAGGAAAGAGATCTGGACCATTGATTTCCATGTCCAAATAAGCACAGAGGAGGAGGAGATTGTGGACCATTGGATGTTCACATAGAAATCTCGTCAGCTGTTGGATCGGGAGAAGATGCTCAGATTTTAGTCTTTGGAGCGTGCGCAGGAGAGGAGATTGTGGACCATCGGATGTTCACACAGAATCCCATAAGCCATTGGATCGAGAGAAGGCATGCAGAGTTTAGCCTCTGGAGGAGCGCATAAGAAGGAAGGATCTGAACCGTCAGATCTTGAGCAGATACCCATCAGCCGTCGGATCGGACAGGATCTGCATGAGGGTTACCATCAGGATTCTAGCCATCGGCATATCGGGATTCCTGAGGTCAAGAAAATCGAGACACTCCAAGTCTTGAAACACCGGAGAGACCTAGAACGTCCGTTTGAGGATACACGTTGCGGAGATCGAGCACCCGTCGGTACTGTGGCACATCAGGAAATCGACATTCCCATGAAAATGAGATCGGGAATTACCCGAAATAATCTAACCCATCCATTTGGGGAGACAGGTGTCAGAAATCTGGAGAGAGTCGGGACATTCGACATTGGTAAATTGGAGTTCCTGAGGTCGAAAGAGTTGGGACATCAAAAGTCTCGAAATCCCAGAGTAATCGGGACCGTCCATCTGGAAGGGACGCATAGCAGAAATCGGTGCCACCGGGGAAAGGCCGACAGGAAGTCATTGATCAGAGTTTGGGTCATCGGGATATCGCCAATCCTGGTGACAAAGTGTTTAACAATTTTTGAATTGCGAAGTCTAGAACCCCGATGAGTGGGAGCCAACTGTCAGCATACCAGAGAAGTGGGGAGCGCCATTGTGTGGGCCAGCTGTCAGCATAGCAGGACGTCAAGATTTGGATGATCGGGAATCCTGTGAGCAATTACATTTTGGCATTGAAAACCCCGAAACCCCGACGGGAAAGGTAAGACTGTGGTCGCGGGGATAGTGGTCATGTGGGGCCAGGAGCCTAGCCAGGAGGGATAATGGATAAAGAGCGCATCGGGATTCGAGGAATCACGAGTCCTGAGGACATTTTCATTTCGACATCGAAAAGCTTGAAACCTCGATGGGGGACAAGGTTGTGGTCTTGTGAGTTAAGGGTCACATGAACCAAGAGCTTATCCTGGAGGGCTAACGGGGATTGGAGAGCATCGAGAAATTAGAACCCAAAACCCCGACTGAAGGAACATAAGGTTGCGGTCTTATGGGAAGAGGTCACATGGACCAAAGGGCATAGCCAGGAGGGCTACGACCAAAAGAGAGCTCATCGAAGATCAGGGATTCAAGAGATAAAGAACTCTTGACTTCAGAAAGTTTGAAACCCCAAAAACCTGAAGGTAAGATCAGAGAAAGGTCACGGTTAAGTACATAAAGCTGTGAAGATGAAATAAGGACCTGTGGATTAGGTTTTCAGCAGAGATTCCAGCAGGGAATCGAGTGGGCTGCTTCGGCTTAGAAGGAATTTGAACGATCCTTGAAGACTGGGAGGTCAGGCACAGAGACCCTGCGGGGTATGTAGGAGTGTCGACGCTGTCAATATCTCCAACATTCAACAATGTTGAGAACTTATCTTGAAGAATTTCAAAACACAATCTGAATCACTTCAAAATATAGTAGCTAAATTTGAATAAAAACAAAATCTTCCAAAACAAAACATAATTCGGAAACAAAATTAAAATTTGTAGTGAACACTATTATAATAGTCAAACAATCAAAGTCACAATCACCTCCTTTTCTACTGACCTTTGAAATATTTAATTATAATGTGTATAACTATTTGGTAGACTTAGGAGCTTCATCTAATGTGATTCTCTACTTTGTTTGCAAAAATAGTAATGCTAACCCCATCAAATATTCTACCTGCATCATTCAATTAGACAAGTAATATATAAAGGTCATGGGTGAGCTTAAGGATGTTTTGATTAGAGTGCATTCTAATCCAAAAGTATATCAAGTTATATACATCATTGTTGTTGGCATTAATTCTAGGATTATGGTTTATTTTTAAGTAGGGAATGGTCTCAAAATATCCAGGGATACTTTGCCACAAGGTAGTCTCATTTGTTGTTTCCATGGAAGGGACAGTAAAATAAAATTAGGATCAATCGAGAAGCTCATTTGAAACACACTATCAATAAAATTGAGGGATAAAATGAACCCATACAATTTGCATAGTCAATTCAAGGGAATTATTTTCTTGAGAATGATT
>ML802255.1:227908-239197 GCA_009831015.1 Picea engelmannii
TTCCTTAACTTTAAAAACAAGAGACTAGCATTTTCATCAAACTTGTCTTTAGTCTCACATGCCTAGTTTTGGATTAGTCAACAACCCTAACTTGAAGTAATCATAACTTTGAACCTGTAATGTATAAATATCTAAAACTGATATAGTGTTCTTCAGTGTGTTTTATGCAATTCCTCCAAGTGTCACTACTTGGAATCTCTCATAAAATGAGTTATAACAAAAATGACATAACTTTCTGAATTCTGGATTATTCTAGAGAACGACCTTGTAGAGCATTCCCCGCACAAAATATTTGATGAAATGATATGAAAATGTTACAAAAAATAATATAGACTATACCCTAACCAAAAAAATTGTTCTCATTGAATTTGGATATGTTATGAAGAAGTTATGACATTTTTACCCAAAACACCTGATTTTGACTAGTTTCAGGATTGGCCACAAACCCTATTTTCCACGGAGTGTAAATCCAAAAATACAACGACCCACAAGATAAATTTGTTTTCATAGATACTTGGATATGTTTTCTCACTTTCATAGAAATTTCACAGTCTGAATCATTATAGAAAAAAATTTATAGCGAAAATGGTGAGATGACCTGTAAATAACATACCTTAGAAAACACCATCAAAATAATTTATCCTTCCTTGCATTTCGGCTTTGTTTTCTTCACCTTCACTCGGAATTTCAGTTTAGATATCCTTGGTTACCTCAGACACATATATATATTCAATATGCTCAAGTGTGATTCAAATGAGAGAGCCTTGCCTCTTATTTATACTCTCCAAGTAGCTTCCTTAAAAACATCTTCTATGTCACTTGGCCCACTTTCCTTATTTTAGGGTTGGGTCCACTTCTAATTTCTCCATCAAATTTATTATTGAAATAATTTATTTTCTATTCACTTTGAATTATAATACACTCATCACTTCACTTTATTATTTACCTTTTAAAATCTCTTAAACCACTTTGACCACTTTGACCTTTTGGGGCTTCTAGATGACATATGAGGGTTCTCCAACTTCGTAAGTCCATAACTCTAAAACCGTGAGGAGTTATGTGACATTCTACATACCACCAGAAATGAAATGACAAGCACTATCCATATAGGATATTTTCCCTAACAAAATCACTTTCCTTCATCTAATTATTCCATAATTAAGCATGGGTTCTCTTACTCCACAAAGCGTCTTCCCATGAGGGCTTTCACCATAAGGGGACCACTTTGGAGTTCATCCATATTTACTTCTTATAAACCATGAAAAACAATAATGAGTCATATTTACATCAAACAATATTGGGTCCATTACCCAAGCCTTTTTGTTACGGGGCTTTCTTCAAGGGTTGACATCAATGACAACCAACCTTAATCAACAATCTCCCCCTTTGGTATTGATGGCAACACTCTGATGCAGTATTGAAATCATATCACTCATGCTCCCCCTGGAACCATTCCTTTTTCCTCTGCATCTAATAAATCTGCTCCCCCAGGAACCATGCCTCTGTCCTCTGCATCTGATAAATCTCTCCCCCTTTATCATGAATGGAAAATGTATCTTTGCATCTGGGGCTGCTCCCCCTAACAGACTGTCCTCTTATGGTGCTTCCTCGTGTACATCTAAGACATATAAGATAAGCATTCAATAAAAATTCATTTTTGGAGTAGAAATAACTCCAATTCTTTGGCGAAGATATTCAAAGGCTTCCCGTGGAAGTGGTTTTGTAAAGATGTCTACCACTTGTTATTTTGTGCCCACATACTCAACTCTAATGTTCTTTTCTGCAACCTATTCCCATAGAAAGTGATACTTGATTGGAATGTGCTTCGTCTTGGAGTGCATCACCAGGTTTTTTGAGATATTGATGGCACTTGTATTATCACAATATATTGGAATGGGCTCATTATACTCAACCTGTATATATGTCAAAGTTTGTTTCATCCAAAGAACCTGTGTACAACATGTTGCTACTGCAATATACTCTGCCTCGGCTGTTGATAGAGACATCGATGATTGTTTCTTGCTTAGCCATGATACCAAACACTCACCTAAGTAGAACATTGCTCCACTGGTGCTTCGTTAGTCATCAATACAACCTGCCTAATCTGCATCTGTGTAGGCAATAAGTGATAGATATTTTCCTTTTAGATACCATAATCCAAACTCTTCAGTTCCTTTGAGATATCTGGAGATCCTCTTTACTGCTAATACATGTGATTCCTTTGGTGATGCTTGAAATATTTCCACCTATCCAGCTGCCTGCATTACATATGGTCTGGATGCTGTCACATATAGTAGGCTATGAATCATTGACCTATATTGCCTCTGATTTGTAGACTTTGAATCATCATCTTTGCTCAACTTACAACTCTTTTGCATGGGAGTGATAGCTGGTTTACAATCTTCCATTTCGAACCTCTTTAGCATTTCTCTGATATAATTGGTTTGAGAAATAAAAATTCCTTGGTTGCTTTGACATACCTGAAGTCCCAGAAAGAAGGATAGTTCTCCAAGTAACGACATTTCAAATTCATTCTGCATGTCTTTTGCAAATTTCTGGCTTAACCTGTCATCATCACTACCAAAAATAATATCATCAACATAAACTTCAATTAATAAAATATTACCTTGACTTACCTTGATGTAGAGGTTACTATTTGCACTTCCTTTTCTGAACCCTGCCTGCTACAGATACTTATCCAGTCTAGAGTACCATGCTCTAGGAGCCTGTTTTAGACCATACAAGGCCTTCTTTAATTTACACACATAGTCTGCGTTCTCTGACAATTGAAATCCTTCTGGTTGTTCAATGTAGACTTCTTCTTAAAGTTCCCCATTCAAAAAAGATGATTTTACGTCCATCTGATATACTTTAACATTTTTGGAGCATGCATAAGCTAAAAGCAAATAGATTGCTTCCATTCTGGCATCTGGGGAAAATGTCTCTTCAAAGTCGATTCCTTCAATCTGTGTGTTAGCACTCAAAAATGCACCGACATTTTTGAAGGAAAGATGCCTAATATTGTAGGGAAATTTTCAATAGCTTCTCGAGCTCCAAATCCAAATCTGATTGCACCATTGGAAATCTTATGATCTGTAGTTAAAAATCAACTATTTGAACGTGCAAAACGGATATTCCATGGCTGAGAAAATTGATTTTTCCCGAAGGCATTTTTTTCTGGAAATTTTGACTTTTGGTGGTTTAGGCGAACAGGACGACTGTTCATTAACCACCAAAAGCTGCGCTTTCGGTGGTTAATTCACACAGAAGCTTTCCAGTTAACCACCGAAAGCCTGTAACTGCCAGAATGAGCGAATTTTTGCCCAGATCAGAAATTTTCGAATCAGAATGCGATGAAACCTCTTGGAATAGACATGTGGTGAATTATCAAGTCTAGCACAATAGTTATTTTTGACAAATGGTGGAGAAAGGAGGTGTTTTAAAGGTTTTTGATGTCTTTAACAAAGGCAGAAAAGTAGGACACCTGGCCACATCAGCAAATTCGACTTAGTCTCTATTTGAAAGTCACCATTTAGCCTTGGGAGGCTGTTCTACACTACACCAACAATCAATAGAGACAAATCTGGGATTGGCCTCATTTTGAGGAAGCATCCCACTTCTTCTGCAATAGATTTTGACTTGCTATCTTTAGTTGATTTGATCCATGTTTTCAGGATCTTAGAACTACTTTGTAATGCTATAAATATTAGAATAGAAGATGAACCAAGGGGTTCGATTTTGAGTTCTATGATGCTGCCATTGTAATGAAAAGACTTATTCTTATTTTATAAAAAATTTCAAGCTTCCTTCAGTTGTGTAGTCAGATTTTTCTCCTCTTCTCTGATAGCTTATGAGTGAAAGTTCTTTGTTGATTCTCATTCAATTTGCAGTGACTATCATCTCACTGATTGATTGCTTTAGCTGATAATCATAAGTTATTTCTTGGTTATTAAACCCATTGTGCTTGTTGGTATGAAGTATAATCTAGTTCAATAGCTGTTAACTTCCCCATTTAATCAAACCTTGTCTGACTGCATTGCTAGAAGGCCTTGTGAGATTTTGTATTCCTAGACAGTCTTGAAAACTCAGTCCAGTCCCTAGATATTCATCTTGATCCAAAAACCACACCAAATATTAAGAAAATATTTCCAAAAAGAGTTAGTTACTAGGCATCTCCGACTTACAGCCTAGGAGAGTTTCCTGGAGTGATAACAAATTGGCGTCATTGCCGGGGAGTGAGTTCAGAAGCTTATCTTCCTGGGAGAACGACACATCAGATCTATTTCTTGATGATAGACAAGGAGTAGACATTATCAGGTTGTACATCATCTATCTGGCGACTCCATGAAGGACAGATCCATTGGCGACTCCACTGGTATGACATGAACAAAATCTTAGCCAAGAGGTATGCGTTCTGTGATTTTTCAAGCATTGTTGGTTTCCCTAATCAAGTACCTAATAGAGATTAATGGGAGAATAGTATTCCCATATTCCGAGGTGAGGAGTGGGAAGTGCCAGCTGAACATTTGTTGGATTTCCATGGATTCATTGACCGACTTGAAATTGTACATGAGGATGTTCAAATCAAGTTGTTCAAATGTTCTTTAGAAGGGATTGCTCTTGACTGGTGTCAGTCTCTTCCAAGCACAAGTGTTATCTCTTTGGCTGATTTTCATGCTGCTTTTCATGTGTTTTGTGAAGATCAGTTTCCAGCTGATCTTTTTTACCCTCAGTGTTGTCATGAATTTCATTTGTTGACTAAGGATTCAGATGTTCATGAAAAGTATGCTGTTGAAGAAAATGTTCTTCATCATGATTAGGAAGATCCGATTAGCCCTTTTGAAAACTTGAAAAATGATGATCAGATTGACAAACTAGAAAGTGAAACTGTTGAAATTGAAGAGGATCATGAGGGCAGCCTACAGTTTCAAGATTTGCAGAGACAGGAAATTTGCAGTAGACGTGAAGAAGAGCAAAAAGAATTAGATCAACAGTACATCATGCATGTTTCTTTGATCGAAGATGAGCAGTTTGCAGTTGACATGGAGATCGGTGGAAGCCATCGACAACAGCATGTCAATCTTCAGTTGGAACAACTGCTTAAAGAGGTATTCCTTGACGTTTTTAATGACCCTATTGCGGACTATTTGGATTTTAGGAGCAGCATAAACCCAAGGATATTTTTGCCAGAAGAAGATTGTTTTTATCATCTATTTAAACCTCTTTTCTGCATGATATGGCTTCCATTGTTGTTCGGGTCAAGATCTAGCATGATGCTTGAAAATTAGTTTCTGACATGGCTTCATTGGAAGCATGATTTCACTTGATAAGAGGCAGTACATTTAGTTAGCGTAGGAGTAGATAGAAAAATAAGCTCGTCCTACGAGCATGTAGATCACTTTCAGTCATTGTTGAATAAGTAGAAAAAGAATTGTTGAAAAGGGACGAGCAAAGTCAGTTGTTCCTCCAAAAGTGGTTGTGCTGGGGTGCATGGCAGAAGCTGAACTCAGGAAAAGTGCATATCAAAATGCATATAAGAAAGTGCATGGTGAGGGAAGCCATGGGGAGGGAGAATATGAGGATGATTAAGAAGATGGCAATGAAGACACAGTTATTAATCATATTAGTGCTCTGTCAAGGCTGAAGCCTATGCGAAAGAGACGATTTCCCTGGACTGACAGTTTAGAAAGATCTTTGAGTACTAGCTATGTAAGATGCAGAGCATCCTTGGGGGCTCGATTTCATTGTGTTGGTTGGGATGCAATACCTGGTTTGCCAGCTCCTCTGGAGATTTGCCGAAGAATAATTGCTTCTTTCAATCATGAACTAACAGTTAGGAAAGCTTTGATGAATCTTTGTACATCATTTGCCACATAGTATGTAAAGCACCTGCAACAACTAAAAAGAGAGCAAGCTCTAGACAATGATAATGTAGGAATCTCAAAAGGTCTTGTAAAGTCATTGGCAGAAAAGTCCTGTTTGTAGTCAGAATGCCTTTGCTAATCCTGGTCAGTTGTATGCCTTGTGGGATGTTAGAAAATGCTTTGCAGAAATCTAAGAACAAAGGAAAGAGATCCGGTAAGTCTATGGCTGCACCTGTACGTGGTGGTCAAGGAAACATAAGGGTTCTTGATGCAGTGGAATCAGGACACATTTTCAGTCCAACTTTCTTTCTTTCGTGTAACCTGTGAATTCATCCTTCAATCAATCAAATGGTAATAGAAATCAGATCCTGCATTGCCATTTCCTCCTCCACAGAACTGTCTTTTACAAGCTATAACTCGAACTTGTTTGGCTTCCACACATTTGATTATGCTCAACATTTTTTCTTCTGCTGCAGAAGGGTGCTTGGCCTTGATTATGAGTCCAAGAGAGGCTACATTGGACTTGAATACTATGGTCACTCTGTTGGTATCAAGATTCTGCCAGTGGGCATTCACATGCGCCATCTTGAATCAGTGTTAAACCTGCCAGACACAGCTTTGAGAATTAAGAAGCTGATAGACGCTTGGAAGAAAAGAGTTAGTGCAGAAATTAAGCAGTCAGAAGAAGCTGAGACTGCATCAAAACAGGATAATTGTCGGCCTTACAAACTGATAATGCCCAAGGATCCTCATAATATTTTGAAAAATGGAGGCTCTGAAGATGCAAATGCGAGAAACTCTGCGGCTTTTGGGAACACCGTAAAGACTACTACCACTAACAATAGTTCGAGCACGGGGGAGGTTGCAATTTCTTTGAAAAAGAGTGGAGCCTCGGCAAAAGAAAGTCCTAACAGGATTCCATCCAGTAACAGCCCACATGTAGAAATTGATAGTACCTCTTTCCCAGATGAGAGGAGCAACAATTCCAACCAAGCCTTAAGCAATGGCCCCACACGGTCACCGGTTTCATTCATTTATGGGAGTGTTTTAATTCTCATCCAGTTATGCATTTTGTATTTCTAACGGCCCATGAATGGCTCAGTCAAAATAGATTTTCAAACATTGCAAGGAATCCGACGCATCAAAAACAACCAAAATTCCCTCATACAGGCGCACGATTTCAACTCCAGATCCATTCAAAGTGGTTGAATAATGGTCGATAGTTTGGCAAATTCATCATCCAACTTTAAATTGCACTCATATCTCCTGGATTTGAGGGATATATCACCATTTACTATCATGTCAAAGCCATACGCACCGAGCAGGTGGAGTAAGTATTCAACTGCTTGCAGATATCAAAAGGTAATGAAATTTCATAACACTGGGAACTCTTAGCAACGTTTTCATGTTGTACTGATGATCAATGGTTTGTTGAAATTTGTGGACATGGACATTTTAGCGTCAGAAATTCCGAATACTGTTGTGTATCTAGAGAGATGTAGGTCTGATAGAACACCTTCTGTAAGAAATGTAGTTTATGAAACTATTCAACTTGCCAAGGCTTTAGCTTCTGAGATGGGTCTAGACCTAAATAACGATGGCTCTTGTAGTGATGAAGAAATTCCCTGTGAAGACAACACATCTAGTAGGGGCATCCTTTGTGGCTTCAACGAAATTTCCCCAGACATGCAAATTGGTCCCTACACACATTCCTCTGTTTCTTCCATGCAATATTTGAATACCAAATACCAAATTCCTTCTATAACAGGTTCTGGTACAAGGGATAGAAAGTCCTCTAATTTTGATTTGAGCCGAGGTTATTATTCTGATTCTATAGATAAGAATGCCTTCTCAGGGAAAATGAGGAATTCATCCTTCTCACCATTGTTTGATAGATCACAGTCAACCAGATCCAATGCTGGAAAAAACATGGTAACTGAACAGACTCCTCATTGTTTCTTCACTCACACTGGAAAAGATGGTGATTGCAGGACATATTTCGTGCCAAAATCACATTTATTTGACAAGTGAGGGAATAGAAGCATGTCATTGGAAAATGACATCATGTCCGAGAGTGATACAGAAAAATACTGCTGAGTATAAAAGTAATGGAGCATCGGAAAGAAAATACTCTTGTGAACATAGGACTAGGATGCATATGTTTGACAGACATGGAGAAAATGGAGATGCATTGACTTATCGTGGAGACTGCTTTGAAAGGAGACATTCCTATAAAGAGGCTGAAAATGATCCATGCTTTTCCTTCTGCATTAACTACGGCCACTCTCATTGCCCGTCAGTTGTGGAAGCAACAACAGTTACCCCTAAGAATCTAGGATCATACATTACAATTGATGATACGAGTGTCTTCAACACACCAAGGACAATTGTTAGGTCTCTGGAACAACATTCCTCCTCTGAGAACACATGTAAGAAATTGCAGTGTAGAAAAGAATTTGCAGATTCTGCAGAAGCTACATATGATAATTTAAATGAAACTAACTGGACCATGAACTTAAGTCCAGCTGCCAATGATGTTGTTGATGAATCCGGGGGTGGAGACCATGGACAAATGATTTCTGCAAAACAAAGGTGTTCTTAAGAATATTTATAGGCTAAAGCCTATACATAGCCATACTCAACCACAACAGTAGTCTACCGACCTCTAGCACAGGATCATGCAGGTTTGGAAACCCTTGCCAAAATTGCCAGCTCCATGGAGGGAGAAATACATGTTGAAATACATCATGGAGGAGATTACAAGTTTAGGCAGAGAGAAAGGAGCTTCATCTAAGAAGCCTTGAAGTCATTTACAAACATGCAGGTAATCATAATTTTGATATTTTGATTTTTGAAATACTTATGTTTGTCGGTGGTTTAGGCGAGCCCTCCAGTGCTCATTAACCACCGAAAAGAAGTGCGTTCGGTGGATAAAGTGCTTAAATCCAAATACTGTTAACCACAGAAAGCTATTTTAACCAGAATATTCAAAATTCTGCCCAAATTCGAGATATTCAAGATGGAATGATGTGAAATCTTCTGGAATAGGATGATTATGAATTATCAAACCAAGTCTAAACACTATTCTTGGAGAAGAAAGTCAAAAAGAAGTTTTTTTGACTATATTTGGTCATTTTTAAAAGGCTACCTGCACATATTAGAAGATCTAAAAATGCTTTGTATCTGAAGTTGTTGCTGTATTGATACACAATTAAGAAAAGGTTTACAGAGATATGGATGCAACCGGTTCACCTTCTTACTGTCATTGTTCATGTCTATGATGATGAACTGACTAGTGGGACAAAGCCTAGCAAATTGGTCACTCTGAAATTTGAATACTTGCTAAAGCTGTATGTTGTTTGTGTTGGGGTTGATGGTATGCAAGGAGGCAGTGAGAACAATTTTCTTATAAACTTGTTTCCAGATAACACTGGGATTGAGCTTCCTCATCAGATAGCTAAACTGTCTTCAGGTCTCAACTTTGCATATCATGAGAAAAGAGCACAAAGGCCATTTAAATGGATTCAACACTTGGCAGGCATTGACTTTTTTCCCGAAGCTCCTCCATTTCCTGCTGATAACATATATGGAGTTGACGAAGCTGCAAAAGGCGCATCAACTTTGGCGGGGCTGAATATATATAAACAACTACATCTGTGCACTATTTTTGTTGAATACCATATCTGCATTTGGCTGTGGCTTATTGGCATCTGGGGTTCACATTGGCTACTGGATCTATGGCTTTACAAATATCTGTTACCATTCATTTTTATCCTCCTTTTGCATATGTAACTTTTCTTGCAGGTCTTTTCTAGGAAGAAGATTGACACTTGAAGGATGTCTACTATTCTAAACTAAAGGATTTTATGGGAAACTGCTGCAATATAGTGCAATACTGTGTTGCACACATTGACCATATAATGAGAAACATGAGAAGTGAAGCCTGAGTAGCTTCACATGTTAGGGAAATAAAATAGGATAAATCAATCAGTCACCAAGAAAATTAAGTGCAGAACAGAGCAGAGGGATGGGGATGTAGCTCAGATATTCTTTTTGCACAGGTAATCGAGATTCATCAAGTTTTGATTTTTGGGTAAGTTTCTATTTTCAGTGGTTTAGGTGAGCCCGTGTGTGTGCTCATTAAACACCGAAAAGGCTAAATGAATCCATGGCCCAATACTAAAGGCACAAGGTCTACTAAGTTCTTGGACACCTCACAGGGAGGTATCCATCCCAGTTGGAGCCAGATGTTAGCACTCAAAAACGCAACGGAATTTTTTAAGGAAAGATGCTTAATATTGTAGGGAAATTTTAAATAGCTTCCCAAGCTCAAAATCTAAATCTGATTGCACCATTGGAAATCTTATGATCTGTAGTTAAAAATCGACTATTTGAACGTGCAAAACGGATATTCCATGGCTGAGAAAATTGATTTTTCCCGAAGGCAGTTTTTTCTGGAAATTCTGACTTTCGGTGGTTTAGGTGAATAGGACGACTGTTCATTAACCACCGAAAGCTGCGCTTTCGGTGTTTAATTCACACAGAAGATTTCCAGTTAACCACTGAAAGCCTGTAACTGCCAGAATGAGCGAATTTTTGTCCAGATCAGAAATTTTCGAATCAGAATGCGATGAAACCTCTTGGAATAGACATGTGGTGAATTATCAACTCTAGCACAACAATTATTTTTGACAAATGGTGGAGAAAGGAGGTGTTTCAAAGGTTTTTGATGTCTTTAACAAAGGCAAAAAAGCAGGACACCTAGCCACATCAGCAAATTCAACTTAGTCTCTATTTGAAAGTCATCATTTAGCCTTGGGAGGCTGTTCTACACTACACCAACAATCAATAGAGACAAATATGGGATTGGCCTCATTTTGAGGAAGCATCCCACTTCTTTTGCAACAGATTTTGACTTGCTATCTTTAGTTGATTTGATCCATGTTTTCAGGATCTTAGAACTACTTTGTAATGCTATAAATATTAGAATAGAAGATGAACCAAGGGGTTCGATTTTGAGTTCTATGATGCTGCCACTGTAATGAAAAGACTTATTCTTATTTTATAAAAAATTTCAAGCTTCCTTCAGTTGTGTAGTCAGATTTTTCTCCTCTGTTCTCTGATAGCTTATGAGTGAAAGTTCTTTGTTGATGCTCATTCAATTTGCAGTGACTGTCATCTCACTGATTGATTGCTTTAGCTGATAATCATAAGTTATTTCTTGGTTATTAAACCCATTGTGCTTGTTGGTATGAAGTATAATCTGGTTCAATAGCTGTTAACTTCCCCATTTAATCAAACCTTGTCTGACTGCATTGCTAGAAGGCCTTGTGAGATTTTGTATTCCTAGACAGTCTTGAAAACTCAGTCCAGTCCCTAGATATTCATCTTGATCCAACAACCACACCAAATATTAAGAAAATAT
>ML802255.1:307103-319926 GCA_009831015.1 Picea engelmannii
CGGGGTTTGCTGAAAACGTATTTTTCAATACAAATTGAATCGCGAAATCCCGATCCTAATTTCTCGAAATAAAGAGAGTTAGTTTAAATGCTAATTAATTAATTCTCTAACGCAAAAAGTTAAGGCTTAAGTTAATCATTTCGTGATTTCGGGATTCAGGGTTCAGTGATAACACATTGTTATCACTGAAATTTTGTCCGCACATGGCGACAAGAACTCAGCATCATCAAAACAGGAATGAAGATATTCATGGCACTGAATCACATTCACAGCATTGCAAAAGGGTAAAAAACTATACAAAGTAACCAAAAATTGAAGGTTGCTTTACAGAATCTGGGTGCGCGCGCATATGCGCGGAACAACAACGTACCATGTGTGCATACGCGCACGATGTGCGGCTATTGGCGCAAAAACCCACGCACCTGCTAAACGACGCATTTATTGAAATTGGTCGACCTCCCAACCACTAATGGATCAGCTCCCAAGCTTATTTGACCCCAAATCTGAGCTGAATCCGCATGGTAGGCTAGTCAAAGACCTAATTGAGCCCTAAAGAGCCCCTTTTCACACCTCAAAGGAGTTACATAATCACCCAATGCCATGCTATAAAAAGCCATGAAGAAACATCATTTTCTCAAGGAATTTCATGTAATGTTATGCTGCTTAGATTATTTTAAGGACTCACTCCAAGACAATAACACATTAGCACCATTTCATTGAGCTATCCACTTCTATATTGGGTGGATGTACTAGGAGTTCTTTCACCATCATTCTCATTTTCTTATTGTAAGGAGAACAAGTTTGTGAGGGCCTCAAGAACCTTCCATTGGAGAAAGAATGGAATCAAGTCCCCTTTCTTCATTTTGCTTTGGATTTCATCAATTGATCAGCCTAAAAACATTGGTGATATTGGTCTTTTTTGTGTTTGTTATTTCTTTATCCATATGCTCATAGTTTTAGTTTTTTTTAATTTAATTCTTGCTTATTGTTTTGTTGTTCTTTTTCTAACTCTTTCCTCTACAGCTGTCATGCCTAGAAAGACCCAACTGGGCATGTAAGCACCCTTTAGTTGCTCACCAAGTGACGAATTGGGTGCAAACACACATCTCTTGTCAAAATGATCCCCGAAATCCCGAATCGCGAAATCTCGATCCATAATTTGTGTTAAACCGAACTAACTTTGTTTTGTCCTTAACCCTGATTAGTTAGGTAATTAAGATGAATTTAAGTCCTATTTTTAAAACACGTCATGATTTCACAACTTCGAAAATAGGGATTCGTCAATGACATACTTCTTGTCAAAATGATCCCCGAAATCCCGAAACGCTAAATATCAATCAATCACTTTGCTAAAACGTTTAAGTCTTAATTAACACGTCACGATTTCATGATTTTGGATATCGGCTTTAATCGATGACATACTTCTCGACAACACGATCCCCAAAATCCCCAAGAACAAAATCTCCAGTCTTAATCTATGATTAGCACCAATTAACCTTTTTCCAAAGCATGAATAATGATAATCATTTTTAAGGTTTCGTTCATGTTTCAGCTTTCGATTGAGTAAAATGTCTCGAGTTTTCTTTAAAAATCCAAAGGTGCTAAAATACGACCATTTAAATAATGAATCACTGGTGATACATGGTACTAATGCGTATCTCTGTAAAATATCTTCCGCATTAAATGCCTTGAATTCTTGTCAGCTGCGTCAATCCCATCACTTTTAAATGAACGAAAAGAGCATTTGAATGTCTGTGTTTTCATTTTATCAAGCACAAGAAACACTCAGCTCAGCTCATTCATTCATTTTCTGTGACAGGTTTTCCATTTAACGTAAAGTCATGGCACCGAAAAAGGCACCGAAGAAGAGTGAAGATACACAGGAAGGAGATATCATATCTAACACCACGCCACACGCTATAGACTCCATTAAATCTTGGACTCAAATCTCTGAATTTCTAGAATGTGAACTCAAGAATGCTCATCCTGATTCTGAGAATCACTATCGGGACATAGCTGAATCAGAGCTTCATAAGATCGTTGCGCGCCCTCAGCTCATGGCATACAATGATATGATCAGTTGGGCCCTGGAAAAGGTTGATATCCTGACGAGGAGAATCTTAAACGATCAAGGAGTCATCGTCAGCTCATTTAGGTCAGAACATATACAAGTAATGTATAAACTCTCGCCAAATCCTAAACATACTTTTAATGCCAAGTTTTTAGCATAGTTTCAGAGGAAAGAATCCACTGAGGTAGACCAGACTTATCCTGATATGATTAGAGAATGGTGGAGGTGTCCATCAAAATTTAGAGCTGATACCCATGGGGTTTATGCTACATCATCCTTGAATGAATACATGGTCTATGTAGCCATTATTCTATGTAGACTTTTCGGGAGAAAAGATCCCTGCCATTTTCATGTAGATTGGGTGCCCGTTTTGGAAGAAGCTTCAGAAGAGTATGATTTTAACTGGAGTAAGATTTTGTCGGATAACCTAACACAAGAAATATCAAACTACAAAGTTGCAAAATCGAAGGGAAAATCCGTGGCCTTTTACATGTCAGCATACATTATGGATGCAATCTACTATGTGACTCTATTTCCCTTAATGAATTGGAGTTGGAACATAACCTGTCTGGAACCCATTCATGAGTATCATTCTGCCCTTTGGGAAGAAAATGCTAAGGATGCATTTTATGAAATTTGTCATTTTGTTATAATTCTGATGCATAAAATATTTTTTGGAAGTGAACCCCCTCGCATTTCCAATAAAGAAACAGGAAATCTTAAAGCAATAGCCGACTGGTTTATTGATGAGATTTTTTCCTACATTAGGGTTTATGGTTGTTCTATTCCCCCTCATGCACTCCCTAAATTCCTACCGGAAAGATTGGTGTGTAGAGAGGTAGCCCACTAGATAGTAAAATGCGGCATTGGATTAGAGCTAAAGGCAGCTTAGAAGAAGTCATGGCCAACTTTCCCTGGTATTGAACAGAGTACATGCCCTGCCACGTAACACACAGATGTTTTTTGCATTATTCCAGAGCCATAAGCAAAGTTGTTTACCTAAAACTTTGTAGGGAGAAGCTACGACCCCACCTCAAGAGTAGGAGGGCCTCCCCCAGGCTTTGAAACAAATACACGGGACAAAGAAAATACTAAAGACAAGATGAAGGATACTGGAATACCTTCACAAGATGCGAAAATTTCCCAAAAAAAAGAATCAGAGGCAGGGAAGGGAAAGGAGCTAGAAACATCCCTAGAAATCCCTAAGGATGTTCCAGAAAAGACAGGAGGAACAACATCAATAGAGCTTGGAAGTCCCATTACTTCCTTGACTCCATTGCAGTCCACTTATGGAAACCCCCATGAGGGAGCTCTGTATGTCAGTGATCTAGAGCTAATTTCTAGGGATGAAATTCCTTCATCATATTATTTTTTCAGTAAAAAGAGAAGGGCAATATTGAAACAGGAAATCCATCAAAGAGGAGATGGGATGGTTAAAAAGCATAGGGTCATTATAGATGGAAAGAAACTTAAAGATGGAGAATTTGCTACAGATATAGCAGGCACGATGGGAGCTTTAGTGTCGACAAATTTATATTCTATGGGCAGTTTGACAACCATGTTGGAACAAAAAGACCAAATGATAGATCAGCTACAGGTTAAATTGAAAGAAACTGAAAGAAATATCAGTTGGGGAATTAAAAAAGGTCTAGAACAAGCTAGATTCAAAAATATTCAAGAGATTCAAAAAATGAAAACAAGCTTAGAGGAAGCAAATCAAATAATACAGGTCACCTAGGCACAGGTCCTAAAGCAAGAAGAAGCAAATAAACAATTACAAGATAAGATTAGTTCTATTTCAAATCAAGTGGTAGAGCTTGAAATTTTCCAGGCTCAAGTATTGGGAATACATTTGAAAATAGAAGAGGAACAACAAAAAGTGTTTTTAAATCTGGAAGTTGTCCAGAATTACTTTCAGGAAATGAATAAATCTTTGGAGAATGTTCTCCAGAAAGAAAGAGAAGTGAAAGAAGCCAGAACGACTTTCCAAAAAGCAGTAGCCCTTTCAACAAAGGAAGAGGTCGGAAAGATTCATAAACTATCCATTTTAGAACAAGTTAAAGGAGATGTATTATTCCAAGTGTGGGAAGTAGACTTGGCTGAAAATAAAAGAATAACCAGAGATGTCAATGATGATTGTCAAGGGATTTTTGATCTCTTAGAAAATACTTCATTGAATATTGGAAAAAATGACTGTCCTGGGTTATTAGGAGAGATTAACATTGTCAAGCACCAGCTAAGGTTCAAGGAAGATATGGAGGAAATGAAGGTAGAGATCCAAAAAATTAAGGTAATCAATATCTCCGAAATCGACAAGTGGATGGTGATACCGAACTTAAAGTTGCAAACTATTAAGTTCACAAGGAAGATAATAGAAGATCGTTTGCCTGAATTACAGAAAAGATTCTTCATATTTGAGGCAAAAGAGATACCATACGTTCCCAGAGTTTTGGTGAAGTTTTTGGGAAAATGTATTCACTGTCTTGAGGTGGAAGAAGGAACTTCATCAACACAAACATAAAAGTACTCTTTTGAATATTTTCATCATTAGAAATTAGAAGAGAAATGTAAACAGTTTGACATGATTCATCCATGTAACCATAGACTTAGGAAGTTGGTTAATCACCAACGGGAAAATATTTGATGATCATGTATAAATATATTTTCATAAGGCTGAGAATGGGCTTTTGGTTTTTTGAGAGAGCCGATTGTATTAAAAGTTTTCTCATCCACTGTGATCTACAATATAGACGAGATTTTGAATCCTGCCAACTTGTAGCTATGTGTTCTTTAACCTTGTTTACCATATTTTCTATGTTTCCCTTTCAATGTCTTTCTAATGAATGATCAATTTGAAGTTTATTTTATACATCTTTTATAGTTTAGATTGATTTGGTTATCAAATTATTTACATATTTTTCTATGAAATTTCTATCAGTAATTTTAAGACCCGTGGATCATTTGAACCATGATATTTAACACTTCATTAGAAATCTCGTTTTCTTCTTTATTTCCTGTTACAATATGAGATTCTTTCTTGATTAAAGCCTCATATTTTTCAGTAGTATTTCTTTGTTATTTTACGATTCTCACATTGTTTCAAGTCCAGGAAATGGCCTCAACTGTATTTATGTTATTATTTTGAATTTCAAAACTATTTTTCCTATTATCATCTCTTAAAAAACCAAAGTAACAATTTTTTGAATTCTTTCACAACTAAATAAAATTTTACTCCTCATGACTGTCCCAAATAACAGACAACCCAACGTAGAACCTGGTCTTCAAGATCAAACCAGTATCTCTTTAAACCTATTTAATACTATTTTGCAAACAGTGACTAACCGAGATGAATTAGAACGTTCATGGGCTGCTATTGAGAGAGATATCAACATCCAAGAACAACGGGAAGCTAGACAGAGACAGTTGAGAAACTGATTCTTCTTTACCCTTGTTTTTTATTCTTATCATTTAATTATATTTACCTTTACAGATGCTTTGAAGGTATACTTTGCTAAAGGACCACCTTTACTATGAGGAACTTGAAAGCGCTTTTATTAGACAATGGGAAAAGAGGAAGGACCACCTCTACTACCTGACTGAATTTGGAGCCCTTAGAAAGAAAAACTCAGAATCTATTCTAGAATTCACACAAAGATTCAACAAGTTGTATAATAAAATCCCAATTGAGGTCAAACCTTCACAACCCACAGCGAAGGTGAATTTTGCTAGCGCTTTTGATCTCGATTTCACTTTATTATTGAGAGAAAGGAGATCAACAGATTTGACAAAAATGCAGGATGATTCTCTTGATATTGAATCGAACATGATTGCATCAGGGAAATTAAAAGAAAAAATAGAAACCGAGAACAAAGAAAATAGGAAATTCAAAGAGCAAGGTGGACCCTCAGGATCGAGGAAATCCTCGGGAGATAAAATAGATGATATGGCTAGGGTAATTAGAGAACTTTCAAATAATATATCAAAAATGAAACTAGAGAAATCAAAAAGAGATAATTACCCCAGGAAGGATTTTAGAAGGAATCTTGATCCTCAGGCCCCACAAAAAATAATTAAAAATGAAGATCAAAAGATCCCAACCCCCTTCAAAAGTGAAAACTTCATTGGAGAGGAAGATCTAGAAAATTTTGAAGAGATTGATGAGGATATTAATAATCTTGGCGACGATAATAAATCACCTTATTTATCAAGACAAGATTATGAAAAATCCTTAAATAAAGAAATTACATAGGAAGACAATGTTTGCAACGACACATCTGAAAATTTTGCCTATTAGGGTATCACAGATGATATTATAGCCAAACTACAGGAAAAATATAATTTAATACCTAGGAACAAAAGTCTCCCAACAGTTCCAACAAAAAAGATCTTGTCAAGGGGCGAAACTGATAAGGTGACTCCAAAAATGGCTGACAAACAAACTGCAAAAACTCACACCGCTGACACACAACCTGTCTAGTCGAAGCTAGTAGGAACACTCATTGTGAAAACATAGGCTCCTATAAATGAAAGCAAGTCCACACTAGAAAGAAAAGATGAAAAGAAAGGAATGGAGGCCCCAAACATAGAAAATGACAAGGTCCTGGGAAATTTTAATCTGGAAAACGAAATAAATAAAATCAAAATTCCTATTCCCCTTATTGAACTAGCTAAAAATCCCATATCTAGAAAACAAATTGCCAAGATGATTATCTTTTTTGAAGACAAAATCCAGGCCGATGTCATCAACTTAGAAGATGACAAGCCGAATATAGTCTTTGGTCCACATTTCGAAGGTGCGAGAGACACTATGGCCCCCTTTTATATCACGTTAACCTTGTTTGACCACCTACTCCATAACTGTATGCTAGATTTCAGAGCTTCCCACAACATGATGCCAAAGGCAATTATGGAGAAACTCGGTCTTGAAATCACAAGGCCCTATGGTGACTTATATTCTTTTGATTCAAGGAAATTTAAATTCATAGGCATGATTAAAGACATGGTGGTAGGTATGGCACAAATACCTGTTAAAAGAATTCTTATGGATGTAGTGGTCGCTGACATCCCTCTGAATTATGGTATGCTATTATCTAGGTCATGGGGTGCCAATCTTGGAGGATCTCTCCAGCTGGACATGACATATGCTACAATTCCAGTTTTCGGAGGACAATACAGGCATCTTTACAGAGAGACTAGGTTGGTTTTCATGGTAGGTGATCCACATAACCCAATTAATCATCCTATTTATATCGCTGACCAAGATTTAGGAAATTGTGTTTTATCTATTAATGATGATTTTGAAGTAGATGTAGACAAAAGTTGTATAGAAGAAAAAACTGAAAAAGAAGAATTAAAAAAAAATGTGTATAGTACTGGTGTATGGAAGATGTATTTTGACTGTGCTTCATATTTCCTTGGAGCTAGAGCTGGGGCACTCCTTGTGGATTATGATGATAAATTTGTAATCCCCTTTTCATATAGGCTTCAGTGGAATGTGAATTGTACAAATAATGTATGCGAGTATGAAGCTTTAGTGCTAGGATTAGAAGCCGCTAGGAGGATGAAAATAAAGAAACTCGAAGTCATTGGCGACACCGAGTTAATCATAAAATAGGTGAATCGACAGTACCAGGCCAAAAATCCTAGGTTGAGGTCCTATAGGAATTGTGTCTTGGATCTGATCGAGAATTTCTTCTCCTTTGTGAATGTTCATTTCGTCCCAAGGACTGAAAACCAACAAGCTGATGCATTAGCCAAAGAAGCATCAACTTTCACACCTCCTACCGCGTTTAAATTAAAGTATCACATAAAAATGAGACATCGAACTTCAATATCGAATAACATATAGCATTGGCAAGTCTTTGAGGACGATGAACAACTTCACAATTTTTTAGAATCAATAGATGAATTTGCAGAAACGCATACTGATCAAGAAAATCAAAATGATCCCATTTGGATCATGCAGGAGGGTGAAGATTCTAAAGAGTTTCACAATAAAATTGTGAATCACCGAATCCTTGTTCTCAAGAATAACTAGATTCCCAAGGGCCTAATTCCCTTGGAAAGATTATTCAATCAAGATGATATCCCTTCAAAAACCACCCTACAGCCCCAACCTGAAGAGGTTGAGGACTGTAACATAGGAACTAAAGAAAACCCTCAAATGGTAAAACTATCCAAATATCTATCTACAGAAACCAAAAATAAATACATAGAGTTTCTTAGAAAGTACAAAGATGTTTCCACTTGGTCGTATGAAGAACTAAGAACCTATGACACTTCTATGATCGAACATAAGATACCCCTGAAGCCTGGTGTCAAACCCTTTAAACAAAAACTACAACAAATCAACCCCATCTTATTACCTGTTATCGAATGGGAAGTCAAAAAACTCCTTGATGCAAAGATAATTATACCATTGAGATATTCTGATTGGGTAGCAAACTTGGTCAAAGTTAGGAAGAAAAATTGGGAAATTAGACTATGTGTCGATTTCAGAAATCTTAATAAATCCTCTCTCAAAGATAATTACCCCCTACCTAAAATGGATCACGTTTTAGAAAAAGTGGTAGGAGATAATAGGATGTCTATGATCGATGGATTTTTAGGTTACAATCAAATTGCCATCAACGATCACGATAAAGAAAAAATAGCCTTTACCACTCCTTGGGGTACATTTATGTATGATAAGATGTTGTTTGGTTTGAAGAATGCAGGTGCTACTTTTCAACGGGCAATGGATATCACTTTCGTTGGCGAACGGGACAAATTTGTAGTTATCTATTTGGATGACCTAACTGTTTTTTCTAAATCAGATGAAGATCATCTGATACATCTCAAGCAGACATTTGAGAAATGCCGCAGGTTTGGTCTGTCCTTAAATCCTAAAAAGTGTCACTTCGCTATGCAAGAAGGCAAGCTTTTGGGCCATATTGTATCTCGAGATGGAATTAGAATTGACCCTAAAAGAGTTGAAGCTATAGATACAATAAGTATTCCTAGGAATGTGAAAGAAATTCAGTCATTCTTAGGAAAAATAAATTTTTTGAGAAGATTTATTCCAAACTTCGCTAAAATCGTGAAATTGATCACATATATGCTCAGGAAAAACAACGAAGTGAAATGGAAAGCAAAAGCTAAAGCATCCTTTTCACGCATCAAGAAGGTTATAAGTGAGGCACCTGTACTAGTGAGCCTTGATTATCTCAAGGATTTCCTTATTTTCTCATTTTCTTCTGAACATACACTCGTCATGATACTCCTTCAGAAGAACGAAGAAGGTTTCGAGCAACCGATAGCATTCTTTAGTAAAAGTCTCTGAGATGCCGAACTCAGATATAATATAATGGAAAAACAAGCATATGCTATGGTAAAAGAATTAAAAGATTTTAGAACCTATGTTTTACATTCTAAGGTGATTTCATACGTACCTACTAGCTCTGTAAAAGATATTTTGGTTCAGGCAGACAATGATGGCAAAAGAAGACAATGGCTTTCCAAAATTCAAGAGTTCGACTTGGAGATAAAACCAACAAAATTAGTAAAGGGGAAAGGCTTAGCTAAAATCTTAGCTGAATCCAATTTCAGAGCTCTCAGGATAAACAACTCTCAGGGGGAGGAAGAGTGGGTAGACGTGAATGAACTTGAGGATCAAATAGCTGAAAACCGAATCGAAGAGAAATTTGCTTCATCAAATTGGTACAAGGACATAGTATCCTACTTGTTGACATTGAAATGCCCAAGTGACTTGTCCCCATCCAAAGCTAGAACGTTGAAGCTTCATGCGGTCAAGTATTGTATTTCTGAAAAACAATTGTATTGGAAGGACTCGCTTGGCTTCCTCTTGGTCTGTCTGGTCGAATTAGAAACAAGAAAGGTCATAAGCCAATTTCACGAAGGAATGTGTGGAGGACACCACGCCTAGAGAGCTATGGCTTATAAGATCCTGAGAGCTGGGTATTATTGGCCCAAACTTTTCTCAGATGTCAATGCCAAGGTACGAGCTTGCAGCGCTTGCCAATTTTTTGCAGGAAAACATAAACTCCCAACAATGCCATTGATTTCGATCAAAATGGAAGCTCCTTTTCAACAATGGGGATTAGATTTCATAGGAGAAATTAATCCTCATTCTAGTTCTCAACACAGATGGATTTTGACCACTACAGACTACTTCACCAAATGGGTGGAAGCTATTCCAATGAGAAAGGATATTGATTCGGTGGTAATAGATTTCTTAGAAGAAGCTATTTTGTCTAGGTTCGGCTATCCCAGAAAGATAGTCATAGACAACACATAGGCTTTTAAATCTATGGCTATGGTTGGTTTTTTCCAAAAATATAATATTATGCTCAGTCACTCCACAACATACTACCCTCAGGGAAATGGTCTGGCTGAATCTTCAAACAAGAGCTTAATCAATATAATTAAGAAAGTGTTAAGTGAAAATAAAAAGTCTTGGCGTGTGCATTTGAAGTACGCTCTCTGGGAAAATCAGATAGGCATGAAAAAGTCTATCGGCACTTCTCCCTTCCAAATGGTATATGGGACAGATGTAGTGTTTCCTATAAACCTAGCACTTCCTGTAATGAAACTGTGGCAAGATGAGAAGGAAGAACCAAATCCTGTCACGAGAAGGATAAATCAGCTGATTGAGGTTAAACATCACAGGGTGGTAGTGGATGAAAGGCTGCAGAAATATCAGGATGACATGAAAGTGTTATTCGATCGTAGAGCCAAAGACATAAATTTTCTCCCCGGAAATTTAGTTTTGAAATGGGATGCTAGGAAGGAGGATTCAGGAAAAAATGGTAAATTCGATCACATCTGGTAGGGACCATTCAAGGTTGCATCTCCTGAAGGAAAGAATTCATTTCTTCTAGAAAAATTGGAGGGTAAAATCCTGAACGCCCCCGTCAATGGGCTTTTTTAAAACATTATATGGAATAATTGATTTCCAGAATTCCCATTGTATATACCGTTTTGTTTAAGTCTTTTATTTCATAATTTTCTTAGGAAAGTCTACTTTCATTCTGTAAATAAAGAAAAATAAAATAAAATTGGTTTATGTCTCTTTTAGAAATAAGGATACAAAATTCTTAATGTATCCAATTCCGTAAAACCTTGATACTTTTCATATTGTTCTTTCATAGGATTTTGGCTGACAACTCGACAAGTAAAAGCAACAAACAAACAACCTTAAAGTGGAAGATAAATTTGCCAAAAATAGGTGATAGATAAGATTTTCTGCTATTTCAAAAAGAGAATGAAAATGGTACGGCAAAGGTGTGAGTCCTAGCAAAGTTTATTTTGTGAAAACAAAGATTTTGTATCAAAAAGTGAATTGATTATCTCATAAGATTCTATATAAAAAAAAAAAATGTGTTTTCAAAATCTAGGCTTTAAGGGTTCCACTTAGAACAAGATAGGAGGTAAATAAAGTAAAAATCTTTAAGAGTGAGTTCCTAGAGTTAGGTTTAATTTATGACCTCTGTTTTTTGACTTCCAAATCATTCTATGTCCCCTCTTTCTACCCTCAGTTTTGAATCAAGATTCTTTTTTCGGGTTTCCCATAGAGGGAGAAAAGATTACGTCTTAACTTTTAAAATTGAAAAACAGTTCTTAATCAGTAAGACCAGTCCTCATATTTCTTACTCTCTGACTAAACATGGTTATGTGTAGACTGATCCTGACTCTCCTAGGTCTCTTAATAGTTTTTCTGAGGATTTAAGCTTGCTCAAAGGAAGACCCCTGAAATTAATCTCCCTCTTTTTTCTCTGCAGACTAAGGTGTTTTGAAAGTTGAGAAAAGGTTGGTCTAGAGTAATCAAAACAGGTTGAAAAACCTCCATTGCAATTTTTACACTGATACCACCCCTGGTATATTAAGTATCACTGATTTCCCCCGCTTTGTATTCATAAAGTAAATATAAGACAGATGGTGAAAGGAAATTCATATTTGATTGCCCCCATCTAGTCCAAAAGACGATGAAAGGAAATTCATTTAAATGATTTCCCTCGTCTAGTATAAAAAGATAGATAACTTCACCAGGGTACTGAACAGGCTCACTAGTAGTGAAGCAATATCTGAGGTTAAATGTATAATTAGCATTCGAAGCTGTGAAAGGAAATTCAGTAAAAAGGGACAGATAACTTCACAAGGGTACTGAACAGGCTCACTGGCAGTGAAGCAATATCTGAGGTATCTGTAAGGTTGTCATACTTAAATACCACTCTACTCTATTTACCAGTTTTTCAAAACTGGATCTGCATCCCAAGTCAAGACAGGGCTCCCCATTGAAAATATGATTTTTTCTTCATTTGATGCAAGCTAAAAGCCACAAATCTGTTGAGTTTCCTAACATTGTTTTCATCATCTTAATGCTAACTTAATTTCAGTAACGGGAAGGAGAAGATCATGAATAAGACTGCAACTGAGTTTACAACAAATGAGAACTTTGAAAAGATTTTCAAAAATAAAAATGAAATCTCTTTTTTCCTCTGTATCCCCTTCCTTAGCAATTTCTGTAGGGATAAGCCTTTGACCCCATTAAACCAATGAAGGCGCTAAGTCTACATGTTCTCCTCATCCCACAAGGAGACAAGGTCCACATTTGGAGCCTATGTTGAAACATATCTTAAATTTTTTATCCCTAAGACCTAAACTTTCCTTTTTCGGGTTTTGGCTTTTCATAAAACGCAAGTTTCGTTATCATTCCCAAACGCACAGTACCGATTTCCCGAAGAACTCAATTAT
>ML802255.1:327764-340341 GCA_009831015.1 Picea engelmannii
AACTTCCAGACCATCTCCCATACTACCTGCGCTCCTGCTGACACCTGTCATCCACTCGCTCGACTACATGCCTGTCCCTTTCCTGTTGTCATTTCTTCCCCTCTCACCTCCCAACATCTATACTCCATGTCACCTCCACTATGTTGTCATTTTCCTCCCGGACCTACCACCTCTCTCTACCACCTCGTTCTCTCCCCTTTTCACACCCCCCTTACGCCTTCACATTTCAGCTTCCCCAAGTGCTGATGCTCACATATTCTTAGTCACAGCCAACCACATCCTTCCACATGGTTGTTTCTCACTCGTTGCATCCTGCGAATTTGCACCAAGCACCTCACCCACTCGCCATCGTCTTCCTCCACGTTTTCCCGTGAGTTCGCTCTGCAAAGGCCCAAGAAGAATACAGGTGGCAAAGATGAGAGAGTGTCCATCACATTTTCCAGGTGTCGGGTTGACTCAGTCCCATCCTGATCTCGATGCAGGTAGTTAATGAAAGTGAGGGAGGTGGTTGAAACCTCATCTCACCACATAAATGGAAATCTAGAAAGGACTGGCAGACCTGAGATCGCTTCTAATAAAGAGCTGCATGTGCAGTCTAACAGAGAAAACACAAACCGACTAATCTGAAGCTCGCTTCTGATAGAAGGCTGCATGCACTGTCAACAGAGAAGGTTTAGATGTAAATCCTTGAAATATTTGACTTGATCACACCTTTGGAGGTTTTAGACAGTTCTGAGTATAAGTATGTATTTTTTGTATTTTGTGAAGGGGGGATTGTCGAGAAAGGCTCTCGCATTGTAAAATTTTGATGAAGCATACTGGATCTCTGGTTATGTAACTTGATTTGAGACTTCTTGATCAATATATGTTATCGTATTTCCATCTTACTTGCCTCTGATACTAAAGTATCCATGATTGAAGTATTCACATGGATTGTTATAGCTGTATTGTGATGGATGTTTGATTACAGTGTTGTTATAGTGTTCTTCAGTTTCTGGAAACTTTGAATCTAAGAGGAAATTATGTTTGAATTTTTTCCTCCTTAGGTTGCCTAAAGAATTGATGTCCATAGCAGACCTCTACACTTTCCTCAGCGAAGTCTTCTTGCTACTCACCTTTACTACAACTTACTGATTGAAGTTGATCAAGACCTCAATTGCATGTGCGTGTTAGTCTAGTTTTCTGAGTTAAAATGATACTATCTTGAGTCTTACCCATTTGACCCCTTTAAAACTCATTCATAGTGACATAAAATCTAATGGGTACTTGTTGACAGGCGAAAATGAACGCTCACCAACTGGAAGAGTGGATCTGGTCCAGGGTTGTCTAAATAACCCAAGCCATTTGGGATAATCCACCCTGACGGGTTTAGTGGCTCCGTTAGCCGATCTAAGTCCTAGGAAAATGAAAGAAAACTAACTAAAGGAACTAATCTAAAGAAAACAAAAATTAAAGCAAACTAATAAACAAATCTGAAATAAATATACACAGTATATTATTTATATTATACAACAATAATCCTATAAAATTAAATGTTCAATTATCAACAGAATTAGATACAATTACAAATATACAATATTTACATATTACAGATTTAAATGAAAACCTGCAAAAATCATTTGTAAATTGTCCTAAGACAGCAAAACTATTGTTTTTTTATTTTTATAATTTTATGAGAAAGAAATTAAATAAAAAGCTATCTAAGCTAAGCAACTAAAATAATAATTCTAACTATAAATCTAAACTATATATATATATATATATATATATAAACTACTTAAATAACACAAATAAACTAACTATTAAATAACAAATAGCAAACTGACCTGAAGTGATGCTTCAGGTTTGTCCTGCATACAATAGTTGATCCAGCTGTTCAGTGGGAGGAAACACGCACCAGATTCTCCACAAGCTTCTCATAAACAGGAAGCAATTGTGCTCTTCAAATATAAATGATAGGACAAACAAGACATAAAAAATTACAGAAATCTTATAATTTACAAATCATCGCAGTTAGATAAATCCCTGTGTAAGATTTGTACAGAACAGTTCATTTAACGGAGAAGATAAACCTTTATTCATTAAATTGAAACAAAGTAATTGTTGTACTAAAAATAAATAAGAGACATCAAATATGGATAACACATAAAACAAATCACATCAACATGCAACGAATTACGATGGCTAAAGTAGTCGATAATCAATTGCAAACTGATATGAAGAAAACTTGAAATAAAAGTTTGATATATTGAAAGCTAAAGCTGTTACAAGACATCAACTTTCATCCCAGTTTGTATTATAAATCCATATTCTAGTTCTCCCAACAATGATGATGATGGGTCCTTACAAAAAATAAATGAGCTTATAAATACCAAAGGGTAAAATATCCCTGTGGGAATCATCAAAACAGTTTACAAAAATCTGGGGATAATATCCCAAGTCTCTATTTCTGACTCAAGCTAACAACCTAAAACAAAACTATATCTAAAGTATCTCCTAAATTGCCACAACATATCTAATTGGTCATTGAAATTTGTATGCATCTGAAAGTGGACAAGAATAGACAAGTTTAGAGGATATTTTATTTGTAAAACTAACAAAAATCTAAATTTTAAGACTAGCTACAAAGTCATGTGATTCTGTAGTTGGTCTAATTTGAAAACAAAATCATTTTAAATCAATGAAATGCTAACAGAAATATACTCGACCTATTAAACCAAATCTTTAATCATTAAATCAACACAAAGCAAATCACTCATGCCAGAAGTAACCAAATCTTTATGCCAATTTGAAACAGATGAAATCGTAATTGAATCAATCAAATGATAACAGGATATGTACGATCTATCACACAACTTTTATTTCCAATTCAGAGCAGACAGAATCGTTTTAAAAATCGAAACCAATGAAATCATTTCCATGAATCAATTTCAATCGACACAAACTGTAACCGATCAAGTAAATTTTTCATGCAATAATTTATGTCGACTCAACCATTAACAAAATCGTTTTTAAATCCAAAACTAATAGAGTTTTTTTTTCGATTTAATATATTACATTATATTTATCAAACCAATCACTGATATTGATGCATTGCATACGTAAAGGATCATACAGAATCATTTCAAAACCAAACCATAATAAATAAATTGAACTAACTCAGAGCTGACACAATCCAACAACAACAAAATCGTATCAATCCAAAACATACCTGTGTCTGATTTTAGCAAATAAATCTCCTGTACAGGTCAGATGCAATCATAATCTAAAATGGAAGCAAAAACATAATCATTCCTTAAATCTATTCGAACAGAACTAAACAAAAACAAACCCAATCGACTACCCTAATTCAAACCAACTCAAAAACAATCAATCATTTATACTAATCTGAGAATAATGAAATCATGCTAACTAAATCATAGTTGTGTCCGAGTTTAGCAAAACAAATCTTCCATACATGATCCATAACGAAATTATTTTTGATAATTCAAAGTCAACATAATTGTTTTGAATCTATTAAAAACAAATAGAGCTAATTGAAAGCAAACCCAATCCATTATTAATTGAAGCAAACTCATAAATCAAAATCGATGTCGAAATACATACCTGGGCAGTAAGAAAACAACTCGATCATGATAATTTTGAATTCACAAAGGCCGTCATTGCTTCGACATTTCTGAAGACAATCGAACCAGTGGTTTTTTGTTTCTTCTCGTTGGCTTGTAGCCTGTCGTTCTACTTTGATAGGACTGTCACCCGTTCCTCTAGTGATTTGATCTTACATTGCAATAGGGGGATGTCCGTGTAATAACGTTCAAGCCAGGAATTACATTGAGTACATTATGGTTGATCGGGCTTTGGCATCACAGGCGAGGGTTTGTTCAAGTTACTAGGGGTTTCATTGTGAAGCTTGATTCCCGGGTAGTTTGGGTCGTTTTTGAGGCATGGAGGTAAGTTGGAGACATAGTCATAGGGTTCCATAGAGCATAGGACATGAGAATAGGGGTACTCCTCAGTCAAGAATCATTCAATTTCGGAGTCCGAGTCCTAGCTCAACACTATTGGCTTCTGGTCAATGTTTTGCTTGGGTTTGTTCCTAGCACATCTCGATATCCATTGGGCATTTTTCTTTCCCTTACTGTTGACAACAGTATCACCTTTGCCTTTCTTCCTCGTAGGCTTCTTGATGGCCTTAGTATTTTCTTTAGCACATGGGTCGGCCACGGTATCGGGTAGGTCCATGTCGAGGCAATCGGAGGGTTTGACAGGGGGTAGAAGGATATGAAGTGGCATGGCTAGTCCAACCGATGTTTCAGTAACCACAACCTTGTCCACTTGGATAGACTCAGGAGTGGCAAAGCCATTCCTATATAGGAAGGCTTGCCAACAATCACCACTAAGGCTCAAATGGTGGACGATAATGAGTTTGATCAAGTAGTGATGAAAAAGGCTGCTATTAGCCTTCTCACGCTTGAATCTTTTGGACATTTTGTATAGACTACGTAAGAGATAATGTGGCATATTCAAAAGGTAGCCTATAAAATTCATTAATAACCGGAGATGATACATAAATACCAAGCCATAACGACCTTCGCAGGTCACAAACTGTTTAAAAATTGCCAAAAGATTGTGCCACCTAGGTTTGAGGGTAGTGATAGGCATACCTCTATCACAGGAAACAATCTTCCTTGATGTGAATAGGAGCAGCCATGGCACCTCGTCCACTTTGGAATTTTTAAACTACCTTTGCCCTGTAGCTGGTAGCCCTGTAGCCAAGCTTAGGAATTCCTCATTTAGCTCGAGCTGTATGTCTCTGACACTAGCCCTGCATCCGTCGAAGGTGAGGGAAAACTGTTGGGAAACCGAAAGGTTAAAACCCTCAAACCTTTGGATAAACACTAGCCAACCACTATTTTCCAAATCTTTACGAGCATTGTCGAATAACAGGAGATTTTGGCTACCATTTGGCTCTATGCGCACCATAGGTGCCATAGACGGGAGCACATAGTGAGTCAGGTCAACGGGAAAGGGTTTGGACATGGTATTCGCAGGGTCAAATATCTCACAGACTTCCCTGAAATCAACAGAGTTAACCCAGGATAGGAGGGAGACATTAATGCCAAAGTGTGCGGGGGTGGCGGAACGAAATCAATCCATGCAGAACAGTCATATCCAACTGTACAATCGACGATGCATATGGTGATTCAAATCACTATTGCATATGTTAAAAGTAATGCCATTCAAACTATTAACGAAAACTATGGTAACTTGACCCAAAAATTTGCATAAGCATAGCGTTTGCATAGTTTTAAAACCAAAACAATGATTCTAAATCAACACCAAAGGTTCATATCAAATATGTGTTGTATGAAATGATTACACCAAGGGTCTAACCACAACATCAATGTGTTTTCATGAAACCAAATGTGTCAAGGAAATTGATGAAAGACTATAGAGCATCAAACCACCAATGTATTAAGGACTCAATGACAGTCATTATAATATCATCACAATCTTATAAAAATGAAATCATATTAACAACAACAGAATGCCGAAAGATCTTGGTATCTTGCCAACTGTGCGACTATAATTAAATTGAAATGCAATGAACACATAGACAAGAGTAACCAAAATAGTCCAGTGACGATTTTAATGTGACTTCAAAATCAATTTTTTCACTCTTGCAGTCGTGAAAACGAGAACAAAGGCAGGTGTGCAAATGCGCAAAATAAAAGATTGCGATGAAAATCAAGGGTTGCAAAACACTCGTGTAGGCAGCTTATAAGGATAGGATAAAAATGCGAAATGGCTGCCAACAATGGCGACACACTGGTAGAAGCAGTTATCTCTACCAAAAGAAAAAATTCATATTAGGATAATAGGAATAATTCCAACAGAAATAACCAGAAAATTGTTTAAACATCATCAATGATAAAATATTTCAGCAGTGTTTAAAGGATGAAAACTGATAACAGTCTTAAGATAAGCGATCCACGATATTAAAGATAAAATCTTCAATACTGTTGACAGAGCCACTGCTACTAGCAAGCGTCCATATCCTCGACAAGGTTGCCATTTAACCCACTCTGATATCCGTATCCTTCCAAGAAGTTCCAGATCAGAATAAAGGACATTTTAAGGTCAAGAGGTTTCATATTTATGAATTTTCATATACCCGACATTGCTTCGCTGCCAGCGGGCCTGTTCAGTACCCCGACGAAGTTGTCTTGGTGTCATGCATGCATTTACCCACTGCTAGCAAACCTGTTCATCATCCCGACAGGTTTACAAACACTTCCCACAGCTCTTTTAATGATTTATTTTATTTTTTAAAGATATATAATCGAGCGGGGTGATGCTGAAATTTATGATATTTTATGATATTTTTTTACATACCTCAACAGAATTTTTTAGAATTGTCCTTCATTAAGAACCAGAGATGGTTTATTTACAGAACCAACTTTCTAAGGTAGGGAGACATCTTCTGAGTCGTTCCCTTAAGGAACAGGGACAATGTAAAAAGATAATGGATGATCATGATAGGCTTATCTCAGAGATCGAAATCAGTTAACTTCTTTCAAACAACAGTCTTTTCAACACAGATGTAAATTTTAGAAGTATATAATTGATGTTTATACAATGTTTCAGCGGTCATTTTAGTGAAAGAATTTTTTGTTTTCCTTGTCTGAATAGTTCAGCATGCAGGTATGTATATTTCCAAAAACAAAAACTGATAAGTGCAAAGGAAAAAGATCAAAGCCAAAACAGTAAAAGAAAGGCAAACAAAAGAAAAATATGTACATAGTATACAAAGGGTTGTCATCAAACGAAATATATTTTCAGAGCTTGGCCGTTCACCGGATAGGTGTCAGGCTGCCCCTCTAGATTCTGCAATCAGAAAGAGCTAGGACCTATTTTCTCAGCAATTAAAAATGGTCCAAGCCATAAGTTCTGAAATTTCATGTGCTCTCCCTTTCCCTCATGCGGTTTGTTCCATTTCAAGACAAGATCACCTACTTCGAAGTTCCTATCAGAGGCAGAGTTGGCATCGAACCAACTTTTAACCACTAGTTGATGTTGATCTAACTTACGTTTAGCTTGGGCTCTTACCTCTTCTAGTTTCATTAAAGCATTAATTCAGTTTTCCAAAGGGGGACAACATTCTTCTTGTATTTTCTATGATAGTTGTAGTGAGGGAAGAAGAATGTGTGGTGGCAGAATTACTTCTCTGCCATAGACGAGAAAAAAGGGAGAGTTACCTACAACAGTTTTTGGTGTTACCCTGTCAGCCCAGATTGCGTTTAATAGTGCATTATGCCAGTTTTTGTGATTCTCAGATACCATTCTCTTGATAATTTTAATCAGATTCTTATTTGTTGATTCTGCCAATCCATTTCCCTAGGGGTAATAATTGGCAGAATATTTCAATTTAATTCATTTTTCTAAAGTGAACTCTCTCATCTCAAGACATGAAAAGTAAGAAGTGTTATCGAATACTAAACAGTCAGGGATACCAAAACAAGTGATAATATTCGAATTTAAAAAGGCAATTACCTGACTGGTATTCACAGTTTTTAATGCGGTAGCTTCAAACCACCTGGTGAAATAATTTGTGGCTGCTATGATAAAATTATGTTGCTGTGAGGATGGTGGATTGATTGGACGTATGATATCAAGGCCCCATTGCTGAAAAGGAGAGTCTACTAAGACAGGCTGCAAAGGAAAGGCTGGTTTCTGTAACCGCCCTGATGTTTTTTGACAAATAATACACTTACGACACAAGGCATGAGCGTCTCTAAAAAGTGTGGTCCAGCAATAACTGGCTCTCAAAACTTTATGGGCAGTGGTGTCACCACCAAAATGCCCACCAGCTTCTCCTGCATGCTACTCTAGTAAGACTTTTTTTTCTTCGTCTTTCTCAAGACAATGCATCAGTACTCCATCAAAATTTTGACGAAACAGAATACCATTAACCAAATGAAAGGAGGTAGACTTTAATCTCAACACTCTTCTTTTAGTGGGATCTAGGTGATGGGGGGTTCACCCATGTTCAAGACAGAATTTTATATTGTCATACCAGGGACTGACAGAGTTTTGTGCACAGCAGATTGCATTTTGATTGTGCTGTCCTATGTTTGACATATTGTTTCCTTCTTGCTGTCCTACTGCTGAATCAGCAACTAACTTGCATAACCCTTGGCCTCTCACTATCTGAGCTGGGGTAATTTCTATGTCATACTCCTATAAGGAAGTAACCCAGTTCGCCCTCTTTTCACCTAGTTCTTTATGCACTAACAGATTCCTGACGGCTGGATAAGGGACAATAACTTTCGTCCTAGATTTCAAAAGATAAGACCAGAAGTGTTTGACTGCTTTGAAAACAATGTAGGCATGTTGATCTATCACTGGGTAATTAAGTTCCACGCCTTTGAAAGAAGAGATCATAAAGGAAATGGGTACTTCATTGTTTTCAACGTTCTTTTGAGTTAGGACGACAGTGTAGGAAAGGTCAGAAGAAAAAGTGTAGAGCATGAAGGATTTCAAAAAGTCAGGGCTCATGAGAGAAGGATCGCCTATTATGGCCTTTTTTATTGCATTAAAAGCTTGATTTTCTAAGGGTCCGCAATGATATTGTGCGTCTTTATTAATTAAATTCTGTAAAGGTCTGACCATTTCGGAGAAACCGAGAACGAATCTCCTGACGAAGTTTATTTGGACTACGAAAGACTCCATAGACTTTTTGGATGTAGGAGGGGGAAGTTTCGTGATGACTTGAGTCCTTTCGGGGTCGATAATCATCCCCTTTCTTGACACAATAAACCCCAAGAGTTTACCTTGTTCTACTGCGAATATAGATTTTTTAGGATTCAAGGAAATGTCGTATTTACGACATCATTGTAGAACGACTCTTAAATGAGATAAACGATTAGTTTTGTTTTTTGAAAATACAGTAACATCATCTAAGTAAACTACAACGGATTGATTAACTAAGCCTCAGAAAGCAATGTCCATCGCTCTCTGGAAAGTGGCACCGACATTAATCAATCCAAAGGGCATTTTTTGATAAGAATAGGTGCCCCATGGAGTGCGGAAGGTAGTTTTAAGTTGGTCTGGAGGAGACATCAGGACTTGGTTGTACCCCGAAAAACCGTCCAATAAGGATAGTCTTTCAAAACCAGATACCTGTTGAAGGATCTATTCCATGGGTGGGACAGGGTTGTTGTCTTTATCAGATTATTAAGGTTTCGAAAATCGACGCAAAGTCGAATTTCCCCACTTTTCTTCCGGACAGGGATAAGATTAGAAACCCATTGAGTGTGCCTAACTGGGAAAATTATCTTGGCATTCAGGAGTTTATTTAATTCTTTTTTGATGGTCGGTTCAAGCTTAGGGTGCATTTTTCTTAATTTTTGTTGAAAAGGAAAGGTTTGGGGTTTCATAGGAATGACGTGTTGTATGATGTTAGGGTCGAAAGTTTTAAGGTCATCATATGTCCACTCTAAAACATCTTAAAATTCTTTAAACAATTTAATAAATGAAACTTTTTCTTGTTCAGAACACCCCACGCCTAAATTAATGCACTGTGGATTGTCATTAGTTCCTAAGTTTACTTTTTCATATGATAACGAGGAACTATTGGTTTTACAATTGATCGATTTTTTGAATTTATCTTGAATATCGTAAAATTTCTCTAATCTAACTACAGACTTAGGGATTGAATTTACCATGTCCGATGAAGATTCAGGAGTTCTCGGATCTAGTATTACCATGAAATCGTGCAAATTGTCATCATGAGTGCATTCGTTGATCACTGCACCTTGAAAATTTTCTTCCATGCAGGAAGCTAATAATCTGCTGATCGTCGTCGAAGACTCTCCAATTTGTGATGTTGTTGGGGATGGATGGCCTGAACAACAGTTCAATGGAGAATGCATTCGGGGACAAGCCTTCTGCAGGAAAGAGTTTAGAAGCAACATTAGCTAATAGATCGGCTTCAACATTATTCAATCTAGGAATAGAATTTATATTGAAAGCAGAAAATTTATTCATTAAATTCCATACCTCGGATTGGTAGCTTTTAAGATGCAGAGACAGACAGTGGATAGAATCTCTTACCTATCTAACCACGATTTCGGAATCACCAAAGACAGCCAGGTTTTGAATGTTCATGTCTAAAGCTTTTCTGAGGCCTTGCAGTAAAGCCTCATATTCTGCTGTGTTATTAGAACATTCAAATTCTAACCTACATGCAATAAAGGTTTTGTTACCTGAGGGATCAATAATAACGCAGCTTGCACCATCTCCCTCTTTGGACTTTGACCCGTCAAAATAAAGAGACCAAATTTGATTTTTATCGGGTGCATGAGACCATTGTGTAGAAGCTGCTGGTTGCACATATGCTACAATCTTGGATTGTTGTTCTGGGTTGGTGATAGCTGAAGTCTCAGCCATAAAATTGCAGAAAAAGGTATCCATCCCTTGTATTTTAGGTGAATCGGCAGAAGGTGTAAATGACTCATTGGGATCGTTCATATCTGTGACTATGAACTTAAGGTAGCGTTCACGATTTACCTTGATCTTGTTGGGCTTGTCGTTCTCTGGAAGCCACAGGTGAGACCAATCTGTCACGAAATAGCCGTGTAGTTGCTTCAACTAGTCCCTGCTTAAAAATAGACCATACACTTCCAGAGTATCCACAACAATAATATCAATAACTTGATGAACCTTGGGGTTAGACGATAATCTTATAAGCACATTCCTTAATTTGCCTATAACCTTAACACTGGTTCGATCAAATTGGATTATTTTTAAAGTGGCTGGTTCAACTTCAACATTAATCTTCTGACACACAGACCATGGCATCACATTGGATGACGCTCCTGAGTCTACCATACAATTGTGCATGTTTCTATTAAAGATTTTGAAAGTTAACAAAAATGGAGGTACATTTCTGCGAGTACTAATGGTGGTAGTTTGTGGCTTTTTACTCGCAGTTTCTAAAGCTAGTTTATCTACATTTGTTACATTATTTACAGGAAGGCTTCCTTTATCATGAGGATTAGGATTATTCTTAGCGGAAGTCTTCGGAGGAACTTTGTTCTGAACAACCTTGTTTGAATTACCATTTTTTCTATTCTCTGCGATGTTCTGTAACATTTTTTGTAGCAGAAACAGAAATTTTAATAACTCATAAATAGAAATGTTAGCCCTTAACTTTTTAAGATCTTAAACTAAATCATAATCTAAGTTGGGTTTCACATGACTCTGTTTAGTCTCAGCTGGTTTAGATTGCTTTGGAGGCAAATTCGTAGTGTTTTCAGAAGAAGGTTTGTTTTCTGTCTTACTCCTAGTATTATAAGAATGTATTGTCTCGAAGTTAGCTTGAAAGATACTATCCGAGAAGTGTCCAAAAATGTTCGGAGAAGATTCTTCTTCTTGAAATGTCTCTTGTTCAACTACCTCCTTAGGAATCTCAGGAGGCATCAAGTTATCCTGGGCTTCTAGAATTGTTTGAAGGGCGTATTGCATACTTTCTAGATTAAGGCCCTTAGTAGTTGGATTAGGTCGGTTGGTGGGAAAAGGCTTCCTGAATGGGGGTTTGTAAGGCCCTTTTCTCGAAGAAGCTTCTTCGGCCATCCTTTTCAAATCTGTAACTTGATTTGACAGTTTTTAAACAACTTTAGTTAATTTTTCTAAATCAGAGCTTTCAGGTTGTGTTTTATTTTGAGAAGGTCTAGGGAGGATTTCGATCTTCTTTTTGGAAGATGAACTAGTTTCTGTTTCGTTGCTAGTAGTGTATTTTAAACTAAGGATGTCTTTTTCAATCTGGTTGGCCTCTTCGAAGGCCTCTAACAACGTGGCTTTCTTATATCGTTTAACCCAAATAGATATACTTTGATGCAGGGCTTTAGTATAGTATGCTATTATAAGATTCTTGGTACGCATGGAGTCTGTAGGGATTCGGTTTTTTAGTGTTAAGAATCTTTGATTAAAGTCTTTAATTTTCTCTTTTGGGTTCATTCTTAAGCTAGAAAGCTCCATAACCAGTACTTCTGGGGACTTATCATCTCTGAACTTTTCCAAAAAGCATGACTCGAACTTTTCCCAAGAACGATGGTATGGGGTTGTTGGGAAAAATACCAGGTAGAGGCATTGCCCTCGAAAGTATAGGGGAACAACCTACAGACTACGTCTTCTTTCTCGACATTGTGAATTCTAATGGCTAACATAAAAATTTTAATGTGATCTTCAGCGATCTGTTTAGAGTCAGGGTCAAACTTGGGAAGCCACTTCTCTGGATGTTTGGGTAAGGGATGTTGAGCCCCAGGTATGGCTACTGCATCCTAGTCGAGCCAAGGTCTAGCAGGATTGTTCTGGTTGGCCATTGGTGTAGACAGTGTGGAAGGTTGAGAAGGGGAACTTCCTTCGTCAGAAGAGTCTCCTCCTGAAGAGGAAGGAGGTGATGGAGGTGGTGAAGGTGGTATTCCAGATCCCCCTGCAGCAGGAGTGAGGATTGGATCTGTAGGGTTGACAGTGAGGTTAGTGCCTCCGAGTTGTTCTCTGATATCAGAGAAAT
>ML802255.1:340391-355133 GCA_009831015.1 Picea engelmannii
AAAAATCATTTGTAAACTGTCCTAAGACAGCAAAACTATTGTTTTTTTATTTTTATAATTTTATGAGAAAGAAATTAAATAAAAAACTATCTAAGCTAAGCAACTAAAATAATAATTCTAACTATAAATCTGAACTATATATATATATATATATATATATCTAAACTACTTAAATAACACAAATAAACTAACTATTAAATAACAAATAACAAACTGACCTGAAGTGACGCTTCAGGTTTGTCCTGCATACAATAGTTGATTTAGCTGTTCAGTGGGAGTAAACCCGCACCAGATTCTCCACAAGCTTCTCGTAAACTGGAAGTAGTTGTGCTCTTCAAATATAAATGATAGGACAAACAAGACATAAAAAATTACAGAAATCTTATAATTTACAAATCATCGCAGTTAGATAAATCCCTGTGCAAGATTTGTACAGAGCAGTTCATTTAACGAAGAAGATAAACCTTTATTCATTAAATTGAAACAGAGTAATTGTTGTACTAAAAAGAAATAAGAGACATCAGATATGGATAACACATACAACAAATCACATCAACATGCAATGAATTACGATAGCTAAAGTAGTTGATAATCAATTGCAAACTGATATGAAGAAAACTTGAAATAAAAGTTTGATATATTGAAAGCTAAAGTTGTTACAAGACATCAACTTTCATCCCAGTTTGTATTATAAATCGATAGTTTGGTTCTCCCAACATTGATGATGATGGGTCCTTACAAAAAATAAATGAGCTTATAAAGACCACAGGGTAAAATATCCCTATGGGAATCATCAAAACAGTTTACAAAAATCTGGGGATAATATCCAAAGTCTCTATTTCCCAAGTCTCTATTTTTGACTCAAGCTAACAACCTAAAACAAAACTATATCTAAAGTATCTCCTAAACTACCATAGCATATCCAATTGGTCATTGAAATTTGTATGCACCTAAAAGTGGACAAGAATAGACAAGTTTAGATGATATTTTATTTGTAAACCTAACAAAAATCTAAATTTTAAGACTAGCTACAGAATCTTGCGATTCTGTAGCTGGTCTAATTTGAAAACAGAATCGTTTTAAAGCAATGAAATGTTAATAGAAATATACTCGACCTATTAAACCAAATCTTTAATCATTAAATCAACACCAAGAAAATCACTCATGCCAGAAGTAACCAAATATTTATGCCAATTTGAAACAGATGAAATCGTAATTGAATCAATCAAATGATAACAGGATATGTAAGATCTATCACACAACTTTTATTTCCAATTCGGAGCAGATAGAATCGTTTTAAAAATCGAAACCAATGAAATCATTTCCATGAATCAATTTCAATCGACACAAACTGTAACCGATCAAATAAATTTTTCATGCAATAATTTATGTCGACTCAGCCATTAACAAAATCATTTTTAAAACCAAAACTAACAGAGTTGTTTTTTCGATTTAATAGATTAAATTATATTTATCAAACCAATCATTGATATTGATGCATTGCATACGTAAAGGATCATACAGAATCGTTTCAAAACCAAACCATAATAAATAAATTGAACTAACTCAGAGCCGACACAATCCAACAACAACAAAATCGTATCAATCCAAAACATACATGTGTATGATTTTAGCAAATAAATATCCTGTACAGGTCAGATGCAATCATAATCTAAAATGGAAGCAAAAACAGAATCATTCCTTAAATCTATTTGAACATAACTAAACGAAAACAAACCCAATCGACTACCCTAATTCAAACCGACTCAAAAACAATCAATCATTTATACTAATATGAGAATAATAAAATTGCACTAACTAAATCGTAGCTGTGTCCGAGTTTAGAAAAACAAATCTTCCATACATGATTCATAACGAAATTATTTCTCATAATTCAAAGTCATTAGAATTGTTTTGAATCTATTAAAAACAAACAGAGCTAATCGAAAGCAAACCCAATCCGTTATATTAATTCAAGCAAACTCATAAAGCAAAATCGATGTCGAAATACATACCTGGGTAGTAAGAAAACAACTCGATCATGATAATTTTGAATTGACAAAGGCCGTTGCTGCTTCGACATTTCTGAAGACAATCGAACCAGTGGTTTTTTGTTTCTTCTCGCTGGCTTGTAGCCTATCATTCTCCTTTGACAAGATTGTCACTCGTTCCTCTAATGATTTGATATTAGATTACAACAAGGGGACGTCCATGTAATAACGTTCAAGCCAGGAATTACATTGAGTACACGATGGTTGATCGGGCTTTGGCATCACAGGAGAGGGTTTGTTCAAGTTACCAGGGGTTTCATTGTGAAGCTTGATTCTTGGGTAGTTTGGGTCATTTTTGAGGCACAGAGGTAAGTTGGAGACATAGTCATAGGGTTCCATAGAGCATAGGCCATGAGAATAGGGGTACTCCTCAGTCAAGAATCGTTCAATTTCAGAGTCTGAGTCCTCACTCAACACTATTGGCTTCTGGTCAACGTTTTTCTTGGGTTTGTTCCTAGCACATCTCGATATCCATCGGGCATTTTTCTTTCCCTTACTGTTGACAGCAATATCACCTTTGCCTTTCTTCCTCATAGGCTTCTTGACGGCCTTGGTATTTTCTTTAGCACACGGGTCTACCACGGTATCGGGTAGGTCCATGTCGGGGCAATCCGAGGGTTTGATAGGGGGTAGAAGGATATGAAGTGACACGGCTGGTCCAACCAATGTTTCAGTAACCCCAACCTTGTCCACTTGGACAAACTCGGGAGTGGCAAAGACATTCCTAGATGGGAAGGCTTTCCAACAGTCACCACTAAGGCTCAAATGGTGGAAAATAATGAGTTTGATCAAGAAGTGATGAAAAAGGTTGCTATCAGCCTTCTCACACTTGAATCTTTTGGACATTTTGTATAGACTACGTAAGAGATAATGTGGCATATTCAAAGGGTAGCATATAAAATTCATCAATAACCGGAGATGATACAGAAATACCAAACCATAATGACCTTCGCAGGTCACAAACTATTTAACAATTGCCAAAACATCATGCCACCTGGGTTTGAGGGTAGTGATAGGCATACCTCTATCACAGGAAACAATCTTCCTTGATGTGAATAGGAGCAGCCACAACACCTCATCTACTTTGGAATTTTTAAACCACCTTTGCCCTGTAGTTGGTAGCCCTGTAGCCGAGCTTAGGAATTCCTCATTTAGCTCGAGTTGTATGTCTTCGACCTTAGCCATGCATCTGTTGAAGGTGAGGGCGAACTGTTGGGCAACCGAAAGGTTAAAACCCTCAAACCTTTAGATAAACACTAGCCAACCATTATTTTCCAAATCTTGATGAGCATTGTCGAATAGCAGGAGAGTTTGGCTACCATTTGGCTCTATGTGCACCATAGGTGCCATAGACAGGAGTGCACAGTGAGCTGGGTGAATGGTCAAGGGTTTGGATAGGGTATTTGCAGGGTCAAATAGCTCACAAACTTCCCCGAAATCAACAAAGTTAACCTGGGATAGGAGGGAGGCATTAATGACAAAGTGTGTGGGGGTGGTGGAACAAAATCAATCCATGCAAAACAATCATATCCAACTATACAATCGACGACGCATCTGGTGATTCAAATCACTATTGCATATGTTAAAAGTAATGCCATTCAAACTATTAACAAAAACTATGGTAAGTCGACCCAAAAATTTGCATAAGCATAGTGTTTGCATAGTTTTAAAACCAAAACAATGATTCGAAATCAACACCAAGGGTTCGATCATATCAAATATGTGTTGTATGAAATGATTACACCAAGGGTCTAACCACAACGTCAATGTGTTTTCATGAAACCAAATGTGTCAAGGAAATCGATGAAAGACTATAGAGCATCAAACCACCAATGTATTAAGGACTCAATGACAGTCATTATAATATCATCACAATATTATAAAAATGAAATCATATTAACAACAACAGAATGTCGAATGAGTAAAGATCTTTGTATTTTGCCAACTGTGTGACTATAATTAAATTGGAAATGCAATGAACACATAGACAAGAGTAACCAAAATAGTCCAGTGACGATTTTAATGTGACTTCGAAATAAAAATTTTCACGCTTGCAGTCGTGAAAATGAGAACAAAGGCAGGTGTGCAAATGCGCAAAATAAAATATTTCCATGAAAATCAAGGGTTGAAAAACACTGGTGTAGGCAGCTTATAAGGATAGGATACAAATGTGAAATGGTTGCCAACAGTACTGGGCTTACCTTCTATGAAATCAGAGGGTGACTCTCAATGCTAACAGTTTGAAAGAACAAAAGAAGCAAACAATTCCTTCTGATAATGAGTCATTTTGGATTCAAATGATGGTTATGTCAGGCTCTCATTATTATACTTTATCTTTTTCATCAAAGGAAATGTAGGAGGAAACTTTCCATAGAAATGAATATATCTCTCATGTTCTTGAAAATCTGACACTTACCTTAGAAATTAAATAAATTAACTCAATATTAGATGTAAATCCTTGAAATATTTGACTTGATCGTGCCTCTATAGGTTTTAGGCAGTTCTGAGTATAAGTATGTATTTTTGATATTTTGTGAAGGGGGGATGGTCAAGAAAGGCTCCCATATTGTAAAATTTTGATGAAGCATACTGGATCTCTAGTTATGTAACTTGATTTGAGACTTCTTGATCAATATATGTTATCTTATTTCCATCTTACTTGCCTTTGATACTAAAGTATCCATGATTGAAGGATTCACATGAATTTTTATAGCTATATTGTGATGGATGTTTGATTACAGTGTTCTTTAGTTTCCTGAAACTTTGAATCTAAGAGGAACTTATGTTTGAATTTTTTCCTCTTTAGGTTGCTTGAAGAACTGATGTCCATAGCAGACCTCTACACTTTCCTCACCAAAGTCTTTCTGCTACTCACCTTTACTACAACTTACTGATTGAAGTTGATCAACACCTCAATTGCCTGTGCGTGTTAGTCTAGTTTTTTGAGTTAAAATGATACTATCTTGAGTCTTACCCATTTGACCCCTTTAAAACTCATTCATAGTGACATAAAACCTGATGGGTACTGGGCTTACCTTCTATTCAATTAGAGGGTGACTCTCAGTGCTAATAGTTTGAAAGAACAAAAGAAGGAAACACTTCTTTCTGATAATGAGTTATTTTGGATTCAACTGATGGTTATGTCAGGCTCTCATTATTATACTTTATCTTTTTCATCAAAGGAAATGTAGGAGGAAACTTTCCATAGAAATGAATATATCTCTCATGTTCTTGAAAATACGACACTTACCTTAGAAATTAAAGAAATTGAATCAATCTTTGTTAATCATGATTGTGGTATTGAAATAGTTTCTATTAGTTTAGCTGAGAAAATTCAAGAAGGTGATCCTATATTTATCAAGTCAATCTTTGAGCTTTCTCATTCTAAATTTTTTTGTGGCTTTCTCCCATCTATTAACAATGTGTATGTTTTTTAAGATACTATGTATTTAAACATTTTTGAAGAGAAAAAAAAATGTTGATAAGTTAACTAAAGAGGAATATATAAATACACAATGCATAACACTTTCAACACAATAATTTACATCTTGCTCAAAATATAAAAGTAATGTGAAGGAAGGTTTTGATTGTGAAACAACTCCTTGTGTGGTACTTTCAGATTCACAATCAAAACTAATCTTGAAGGTGCCTATGGAAGAAAATATTCCCTTCAAGGATATTTCTTTTTGAAATGATTAGTTTACTGAGAGGCATTTCATTATCTCACCTCTACTACTTATTATTATTTGTACAATGATATTTGTATGGTTGTGCTATGTAGGTGGTTATTTATGATATTTTTCAAATTCTTTCTACATGGCCAAAACTTAATAAGGTACAATATGTTCATAATTTACATGTAGAGGATGGAGAGAATGTGATTCCTTCCCATAAATTTTTTAGTTTTCTTCCTTATCAACCTTTCACATGGGAAGAAGAAGTTTCTCACATCAACATGTTGAAAATGACTCTGCAACATTTGACCCAGGACTCACTTGGGAAACTTTTGTTTATGCCCTCAAGGAGAAATACTACCCTGTTGGAAACTATGATGTCTGGTACATGAGATGGACAAATCTACATCACGAGAGAGACTAGACAGTCTCATAGTACACCAAGATATCCCATAACTTGTGCACAAAGTTGGATATTAAATACTCATAGTGGTACATGGTCATGAAGTACCACAATGGCCTACATAGGTACATCTAAAGAGATATGGATATCATGTACATCTCCTCATTGGGAGCCACTTATCGATATGATTTCAAGATCTAGAAAAATTTCAAGAAAAAGAATAAGTAGGATTTCAGTTCTACAAACATCATAGTCGATGCACGGTAAAGGTGGTCCTAACTCCCAGAGAAAAGGACAAAGAAAAGATGGCAATCTTTAAGAAAACTATTCCAAGACACAAGAAAAGAAGGGTAATGGGAAGTGGTACAAGGACATTGGAAAGTGGTGTGAGTTCAAAAAAATCCCTTGGAACAACACTCATAAATGTCCCTCCAAACAATCATTCTTGGTTGATGTTGGTCCTAAGGTCTGCACCTAACTGCTAAAGGGAAACGCTAGGCCACCTATCAGTTTAGAATTCTTACTTATTTTAACTTTTTGTTGGTTGGTCAGACGGTTATTATATCAAGACAAAGGCAAGGTGGGGTTGGAAGAATGGTATGGATGAGGGCCCTCCTTGGCTGATGGAACACTAATGAAAGACCAGTGAAATAATAGAAAACAGAGGGAAACAACAAACTACTCAATGAATAATATGCTGCAAGAAGTTTGATACTTAAAATATCATTTCAAGACATCAAACATGTATCAAAACACAATAACTCCCATAGGTTGTAGAAAACAAATCTTCACCAAAGAATTAGTTGCTTGACATGTTGCATATCAGTAAAAATAAGTCATATAATAGCTGAAAGGAAATGAAATGTACGTTTCACAAATAAAAAACTGTATTCAAGATAATAATGAAAACACATGAAGAGTTGAACGAAACACTGTCATCAAGAGTATGTTCACCAGKTAGAGATTTTTAATCCATGCATAATACRGGTCCAACCAGTTTGTTGTGTTTCTATTCTTTCCTTAAAAATCCRACCTTTACAATATCCAAAAACTAACTATTTAGCAGAGTTGCAGAGGTTCTCGTCCCCAGGGGACTAAGACCTAATTTTAGGTAACWATTCATAAAACAAATTATTAACTTGACTAAGACACTAGACTTAATTAACAAGAGTGGTTCTTATCTCACACACACAAGACCACTCTTGTATCTAATCTAAGAAAATGATGGAATAAATCAAATAAAAACTACTACTGTCTCTGAGACAGAACTGATGCATGCACTAGAGGAACWRAATTGGAAGAAAATAGGCCACGRGGTGACAAAAAAGAGCTCTGCATTGAGCGATGGCATGCTTGTGAGYTGTTGGAGGCCACTGGAGATAACATGGTTGCATGCACAGAGCCTGCTGAAGTGTTCTGGAACTAATCTGCATCGACYCGTGACTGAGACTTAACTCTTTGTCRTACTTTCTCTCACCTGTAACTGGCCCTACTTATTGATTTCTCTGTGATGAGTTRATCRTGAAYGGGAAGACATGAAAGTGGGGCGTCCAATAGGAAAACATGACACGTGAAGGTGGATGATGTGGATGTAGATGAAGTGGAGGGGAGGTGGATGTGATGCGGTGTCACATAAGCACATGATTGCAGAAGTCGTTGAGGGAGGTTTGGGTCCATAGTGCCTTGGGGCCTGCAATCCCCCACAAACTATCACATACCTTTCCAAAAAAACCATGGTTTAAATTGCGGGACCACCCTAGAAAATTATATTCGTCAATCTAATCACGATCTGAGACCTAAGTGACATTCACCTGTTGCAAGGATCAATGGTTCAGGTTGATTTGAGATCAACGGTCTGTGCTTACTTTGGGAGTCCTGGCTTCAAAAGTTTCAAATGTTAGGCTTGGAAATTTCCTGGAGGAAAATCTCCAAAGTGATGTGGCAGCCCGATGTTGTTTGATGTCATGACTGTTGAGGTGTCTTGGAACGAAAGGTGACACATGTCATGTGTAAATGGGTGACTGACACAACCAAATGATATGAGATGAATGCCATGTGTCCTGCCTCATGAGTGTGCCACATGTCTCAACTGTTGGTTGCCACGTGCTTCGACACTTCGGGACTCCAGCTCACCGGGCTTCGAGAATTTGAAAAAATTAAGCATGGAGATCTCCCAGAGGAAAACCGTCGAAGTAAATGATCTGTTTCTGCATGTCTTGATGGATGAACGGTCGAGATTCTCTTCGGAAGTTCGAGTTTTGGGAGTTTCAAATGTGAAGCATGAAAAATCTCCCAGAGGAAAATATTCGAAGGGAATGATTTGCTGCCATGTGTCCCCTCTAATGGATGGTCTAGATTTACTTTGGGACTTCGGTTCTTTGTCTCTTTGGGACTTTTGAATGTGAAACCTAAAAATCTCCCAGAGGAAAATCCCCGAAGTGAATGATCTGCTTCCATGTCTTCTTGTCGATGGATGGTCTAGGTTCACTTCGGACGTTCGGGCTTCGGGAGTTTCAAATGTTTGTTCTTTGAAATCTCCCAGAGGAAAAATTTCCGAAGTGGATGATATTCTTCCACCTTTTCTTGCCGATGGATGGTCCAGGTTCACTTCGGACGTTAGGGCTTTGGGATTTTTGAATGTTTGTGCTTTGAAATCTCTTGGAGGAAAAATCACCAAAGTGGATGATCTTCTTCCATGTGTCCTTGCCGATGGATGGTCCAGGTTCACTTCGGACGTTTGTGCTTCGGTATTTTTGAATGTTGGTGCTTTTAAATCTCTCGAATTGGTACGAGACCAGAGTGATGTGGTAGGCTATTGGGACTTCGACTCTTTGGCTCTTCGGAGGTTTCGAGTCTTCAGAAATTTGAAGGTTTCGATTCTTCGGAAATTTAGAGGTTTCGACACTTCAGAGGATTCGACACTTAAGAAGATTTGAATGAATGGCAATTTCATACGCTCGAGTGTCGAAGTCACAGAGTCATTCTTGTTAAATCCCATGCAAGTTTGAGACTCTGAATGTGCAGGATCCATTGATCTGCATCGACTGTTGGATCTCCATCTTTGAAGGCTTGACCTGTCTACTTGGCTTTAATTCTAAGCCTAAAATGGACTGCTTTGATTTTTTGCCTTTGTCCACGAGTGTTTCCTGTGCATATAAAAATTCTTGGTCGACCTGCTGTGAGATCAATCAATGGAAAACGCGATGACAAGCATTCCAAACCAAATATGACATGTATTTAATCCTTCCAGATAAAAAGAAACAAAAATCCGCAAAGACTCAAAAAAATAAGAACCAGGTCACTCAGTAATGGGAAATTGACTTAACCCACCAGAAGAGGAAGAATTGATGAAGGCATAGGGAAAAAAGAGAGAAGAGGCAGGGGTGCAGACCTAGGTTACAACAATGTCTCGAAATGGGGATAGCTCATCCTTGTGAGGTGCTAAGAACTGTAGATCAGTTCCTTGATATTAAATAACTTCTCTTACCTTCCATTTCTTACCTTTATTTCTATCTTCCACCCCTATGTATTTAGTACTGTCCCTCGGCCATGCATTTTATTGAATAAAAAACCGAGACTACACCCCAGTTCCTACATTGGGCTATGGAGTCTTTACTAAAACTTGAAAATGCAACTAAACCCCAGTGCATTTGTTTGCCTATGGAGTCTCTTATTCAAACAAGCTACTGAAAACCAACATAATGAAAAAAAAATCTATGAACTAAAAATTAAATGCTAGAACTACGAGCTTATTCTCCTATTACCTACTCTATTCAGCTGAAACCAGCACAATCATGTGTAATTCCACTTCCAATGAAACCAAGAAAACATTTGACTAAGAATCATAACTATGTGTAGGTCATTGTTTAGAATAATCCAAAGAGGATATATCAAATGCGACAAAAAGTTGGTAGGCATCTGGTACTTACAGTTTCAAATGATGATCATGGTGAAACTTTCAACCTTTGGGATTTTGTAAAAATAATAATCCATCCATCTCGCTATTAGATCTTGAAACTCATGAAAATCCTCCAACTGGTTGAGAGGAAAAATTTGTTTTTGCATGAGATCTGCATTACAAACAAGACTGAGTTGCTCCTGTCCTCATTGAAACATCTCATGAAAGTCATGTGATTCACAACCATAAAGGGTAGAAAAAGACCCTTGATACTGCTCATCTTGTTGTTTGAAATGAATGGGTATGTCTCCTACATTGTTGGTTTGTCCTTGTTCTAGCTCCAAAATGTCATCTTCAGACTTATAGATTTCTTGTTGCTCAACAATTTTAGAAGGAAGGGGAAAAACATGTTCGTGACCTTCCACATCACTTTCCTCACAGTTAATCAAATCTTAATGAGAACATAGAACAACAGATGTATCATAAAAACAACTATCTGAGTCACCTATAATAATGCAAGATGTATCCAAAGCCTTGTTATCATCAATTTCATCCTTAATGTAATTCCCAACATCATCCTTTTGAATAAAAGGATCAGAAGAAGACTTGTATGTAACCGATTCTTCCTCCACTTCCTCAACGGAAACGTCCCCTTTACTTTCACTACTACAAGAAATAATAAGTGACTATCGAATATGATACTCAAATTCTTCACATCAGTTCTCAAAAAGTAAATCAGCTGGAAAAAACCTTTTACAATGATTACTGAATGCAACATGGAACTATTCCAAGGAAGAGATTCTAGCAGGGAGAAAGGATCGATACCACTCATGAGCATATCCCTCTAATGATTACATGAACACATTCATTAGTACATCCTCATGATGCATTCCCCACTGATGCATGAGTTCATTAAAACAAGAAAATGCTCAGCATGGTTGTCATCTCTATGTTCTCTAAATTTGGGCAAAAAATCACCCCACTCATCTATAGTAGGAACACCAATTGAAAAACTAGGAACAACAGAGAAATTTAAAGGAGAAAACCTCTAAGCCAAGATGGCTTCCATCTAAAACTATGACTTCTTAAAACTATGGAGTCGCCACTGGATTCTTTAACCATGGAGTCACTAGGTGAATGATATGCAGTATAAATGTGTCTGGTCTTTGTTCAACATCAAATATCAGATTTGATCATTATCATTCTCCCAAGGAAATATATTTCGTTACTCTGTTCCTCGACAACGATTCCAGAAGATGTTGGTCCTAAGGTCTGCACCTGATTGCTAAAGGGAAAAGCTAGGCCACCTATCAGTTTAGAATGCTTACTTCTTTTAACTTTTTGTTGGTTGGTTAGAGGGTTATTCTATCAATACAAAGGCAAGGTGGGGTTGGCAGAATGGTATGGATGAGAGCCCTCCTTAGCTAATGGCACACTAATAAAAGACCAGTGAAATAATAGAAAACAGAGGGAAACAACAAACTAATCAATGAATAATCCATTGCAAGAAGTTTGATACTTAAAATATCATTTCAAGACATCAAACATGTATCAAAAAAAAATAACTCCCATAGGTTGCAGAAAAAAAATCTTCACCAAAGCATTATTTGTTTGACAAGTTGCATATCAGTAAAAATAAGTCATACAATAGCTGAAAGGAAATGAAATGTACGTTGCACAAATAAAAATTGTATTCAATAAAAGAATGAAAACACATGAAGAGTTGAACAAAACATTGTCATCAAGAGTATGTTCACCAAGTAGAGATATTTAATCCATGCATAATACAGGTCCAACCAGTCTGTTGTATGGCTATTCTTTCCTCAAAAATCCGACCTTTACAATATCCAAAAACTAACTATTTAACAGAGTTGTAGAGGTTCTCATCCCCAGGGGACTGAGAACTAATTTTAGATAACTGTTCGTAAAACAAATTATTAACTTGACTAAGACAATGGACTTAATCAACAAGAGTGATTCTCATCACACACAAAAGACCACTTTTGTATCTAATCTAAGACAATGCTGGAATAAATCAAATAAAAACTATTACTGTCTCTAAGATAGAACTGATGCATGTGCTGGAGGAACTGAATTGGAAGAAAATAGGCCATGGGGTGATAGAAAAGAGCTCTGCATTGAGTGACGGCATGCATGTGAGCTGTTGGAGGCTACTGGAGATAACATGGTTGCATGCACAAAGCCTGCTGAAGTGTTATGGAACTAATCTGCATCGGCCCATGACTGAGACTTAACTCTCAGTTGTACTTTGTATCTCTTGTAACTGGCCCTAATTCTTGATTTCTCTATGATGAGATGATCGTGAACAGGAAGACGTTGAGGCGGGGCATCCAATAGGAAAATAGGACACGTGAAGGTGGATGACGTGGATGTAGATGAAGTGGAGGGGAGGTGGATGTGATGTGGTGTCACATAAGCACGTGTTTGCAGAAGTCATTGAGAGCGGTTTCGGTCCACATTGCCTTTGGTCCTACAATCCCCCACAAACTACCACATACCTTTCCAACAAAACAATAGTTTAAATTGCGGGACCGCCCAGGAAAATTAACATCCAGGCATTTTGCGGCCCCACAATGAACTATAGCTGTCAATCTAATCATGATCTCAGACCTAATTGATATTCACCTATTGCAAGGATCAATGGTTCAGGTTTATTTGAGATTAACTCTCCGAGCTTACTTTGAGATTCCGAGCTTCAGGAGTTTCAAATGTTAGGCTTGGAAATTTCCCAGAGGAAAATCATCGAAGTGACGTGAGGCCCGATGTCATATGATGTCACAACTACTGAGGTGTCTTGGAACGAAAGGTGACACATGTAATGTGGAAATGGGTGACTGACACAACCACATGACCTAAGATGAATGACATGTTTCCTACCTCATGAGTGTGCCACGTGTCTCAATTGTTGGTTTCCACGTTCTTCGACACTTCGGGACTCCGGCTCACCGGGCTTCGGGACTTCGAGAATTTCAAAATATTAAGCGTGAAGATCTCCTGGAGGAAAACCGCCGAAGGTAATGATCTGTCACCGCATGTCCTAATGGATGAATGGTCTAGATTCTCTTCGGAAGTCCAAGTTTTGGGAGTTTCAAATGTGAAGCATGAAAAATATCTCAGAGGAAAATCTTCGAAGTGAATGATCTGTTGCCACATGTCCCCTCTGATGGATGGTCTAGATTTACTTCGGGACTTTGGGTCTTTGGCTCTTCGAGAATTTCGAATGTGAAAGATGGAAATATCCTGAGGAAAATCCCCAAAGTGAATGATCTTCTTATGTGTGTTCTTTTCGATGGATGGTCTTGGTTCACTTCAGATGTTTAGACTTTGGGAGTTTCGAATGTTTGTGCTTTGAAATCCCCTGAAGGAAAAATCGCCGAAGTGGATGATATTCTTCCACGTTTCCTTGCTGATGGATGGTCAAGGTTCACTTTGGACGTTCAGGCTTCAATATTTTCAAATGTTTGTGCTTTGAAATCTCTTGGAGGAAAAATCTCCAAAGTGGATGATCTTCTTCCATGTGTCCTTTCCGATGGATGGTCCAGGTTCACTTCGAACATCCAGGCTTCATGATGTTTGAATGTTGGTGCTTTGAAATATCTGAGAGTTGTACGGGCCCGAAGTGACGTGGCAGGCTCTCGGGAGTTCAACTCTTTGGCTCTTCGGAGGCTTCTAGTCTTCGAAAATTTGAAGGTTTTGGTTCTTCGACAATTCAGAGATTTCGACACTTCAAAGGAATTGACACTTCAAAATATTTGAAGGAATGGAAAGTTCAAATGCCTGAGCGTTGAAGTCACAGATTCATTCCTATTAAATCCCATGTGAGTTTGAGACTCTGAATGCGTAGGATCCATTGATCTACATCGACTGTTGGATCTCCATCTTTGAAGGATTGACCTTTCTACTTGGCTTTAATTCTAAGACTGAAGTGGATTTCTTTGATTTGCTGCCTTTGTCCACGAGCATTTCCTGTGCATATAAAAAATCTTGGTCGACTTGTTGTGAGCTCAATCAATGGCAAACGTGATGATAATCATTCCAAACCAAATACAACATGTATTTAATCCTTCCATAAAAATAGAAACATAAATGCGCAAAGACTCAAACAAATAAGAATTAGGTCACTTAGTAATGGGAAACTGACTTAACCAACCAAAAGAGGAAGAATTGATGAAGGCACAGGGAAAAGAGAGAGGAGAGGCAGGGGTGCATACCTAGGTTACAATAGATGATATGAAAGCCTCAAAGTCGGATGCCAAATCATACTTTGGTTTGGAACTAGATAAGGGAAAATGGATCACTGAAACTCGGTGTCACTATCTCCACATACTTTGGGGAAAAATCCCCCTAGTCAGGGTCTAATGGCTAGGCAAAGGGTTGACTCCTTAAAATATAGAAACTGACCTATTCTTACCCAATCTCACAAACCCTAATGATTGATTTTAAACAAGGGAAACATGAAAAATATGAAGAATGACACCTTGTATCCTTTTGTTCGTAGTATATTCCCCTTATCTACTACTTGCTCCTAAGTTGCATATCTCCTCCCAAATCTGACCTGAAACAACACAAAAATAAATCTACAAGAGCATATATGCAATCATTGTTTACATAAACATGTACTAATTCTCATGAAATAAGTTGTAAACATTCAAAATTATTCACAAGAACATACACGTATGAATTGGGAAAATAAAT
>ML802255.1:355183-367691 GCA_009831015.1 Picea engelmannii
CTTGTTCTCAAGAATAACTAGATTCCCAAGGGCCTAATTCCCTTGGAAAGATTATTCAATCAAGATGATATCCCTTCAAAAACCACCCTACAGCCCCAACCTGAAGAGGTTGAGGACTGTAACATAGGAACTAAAGAAAACCCTCAAATGGTAAAACTATCCAAATATCTATCTACAGAAACCAAAAATAAATACATAGAGTTTCTTAGAAAGTACAAAGATGTTTCCACTTGGTCGTATGAAGAACTAAGAACCTATGACACTTCTATGATCGAACATAAGATACCCCTGAAGCCTGGTGTCAAACCCTTTAAACAAAAACTACAACAAATCAACCCCATCTTATTACCTGTTATCGAATGGGAAGTCAAAAAACTCCTTGATGCAAAGATAATTATACCATTGAGATATTCTGATTGGGTAGCAAACTTGGTCAAAGTTAGGAAGAAAAATTGGGAAATTAGACTATGTGTCGATTTCAGAAATCTTAATAAATCCTCTCTCAAAGATAATTACCCCCTACCTAAAATGGATCACGTTTTAGAAAAAGTGGTAGGAGATAATAGGATGTCTATGATCGATGGATTTTTAGGTTACAATCAAATTGCCATCAACGATCACGATAAAGAAAAAATAGCCTTTACCACTCCTTGGGGTACATTTATGTATGATAAGATGTTGTTTGGTTTGAAGAATGCAGGTGCTACTTTTCAACGGGCAATGGATATCACTTTCGTTGGCGAACGAGACAAATTTGTAGTTATCTATTTGGATGACCTAACTGTTTTTTCTAAATCAGATGAAGATCATCTGATACATCTCAAGCAGACATTTGAGAAATGCCATAGGTTTGGTCTATCCTTAAATCCTAAAAAGTGTCACTTCGCTATGCAAGAAGGCAAGCTTTTGGTCCATATTGTATCTCGAGATGGAATTGGAATTGACCCTAAAAGAGTTGAATCTATAGATACAATAAGTATTCCTAGGAATGTGAAAGAAATTCAGTCATTCTTAGGAAAAATAATTTTTTTGAGAAGATTTATTCCAAACTTCGCTAAAATCGTGAAATTGATCACATATATGCTCAGGAAAAACAACGAAGTGAAATGGAAAGAAGAAGCTAAAGCATCCTTTGCACGCATCAAGAAGGTTATAAGTGAGGCACCTGTACTAGCGAGCCTTGATTATCTCAAGTATTTCCTTATTTTCTCATTTGCTTCTGAACATACACTCGTCATGATACTCCTTCAGAAGAACGAAGAAGGTTTCGAGCAACCGATAGCCTTCTTTAGTAAAAGTCTCTGAGATGCCGAACTCAGATATAATATAATGGAAAAACAAGCATATGCTATGGTAAAAGCATTAAAATCTTTTAGAACCTATGTTTTACATTCTAAGGTGATTGCATATGTACCTACTAGCTCTGTAAAAGATATTTTGGTTCAGGGAGACAATGATGGAAAAAGAAGACAATGGCTTTCCAAAATTCAAGAGTTCAACTTGGAGATAAAACCAACAAAATTAGTAAAGGGGAAAGGCTTAGCTAAACTCTTAGCTGAATCCAATTTCAGAGCTCTCAGGATAAACAACTCTCAGGGGGAGGAAGAGTGGGTAGACGTGAATGAACTTGAGGATCAAATAGCTGAAAACCGAATCGAAGAGAAATTTGCTTCATCAAATTGGTACAAGGACATAGTATCCTACTTGTTGACATTGAAATGCCCAAGTGACTTGTCCCCATCCAAAGCTAGAACGCTGAAGCTTCATGCGGTCAAGTATTGTATTTCTGAAAAACAATTGTATTGGAAGGACTTGCTTGGCTTCCTCTTGGTCTATCTGGTCGAATTAGAAACAAGAAAGGTCATAAGCCAATTTCACGAAGGAGTGTGTGGAGGACACCACACCTGGAGAGCTATGGCTTATAAGATCCTGAGAGTTGGGTATTATTGGCCCAAACTTTTCTCAGATGTCAATGCCAAGGTATGATCTTGCAGCGCTTGCCAATTTTTTGCAAGAAAACATAAACTCCCAGCAATGCCATTGATTTCGATCAAAATGGAAGCTCCTTTTCAACAATGGGGATTAGATTTCATAGGCGAAATTAATCCTCATTCTAGTGCTCAACACAGATGGATTCTGACCGCTACAGACTACTTAACCAAATGAGTGGAAGCTATTCCAATGAGAAAGGATATTGATTCGGTGGTAATAGATTTCTTAGAAGAAGCTATTTTGTCTAGGTTGGGCTATCCCAGAAAGATAGTCATAGACAACGCATAGGCTATGGTTGGTTTTTTCCAAAAATATAATATTATGCTCAGTCACTCCACAACATACTACCCTCAGGGAAATGGTCTGGCTGAATCTTCAAACAAGAGCTTAATCAGTATAATTAAGAAAGTGTTAAGAGAAAATAAAAAGTCTTGGCATGTGCATTTGAAGTACGCTCTCTGGGAAAATCAGATAGGCATGAAAAAGTCTATCGGCACTTCTCCCTTCCAAATGGTATATGGGACAGATGTAGTGTTTCCTATAAACCTAGCACTTCCTGTAATGAAACTGTGGAAAGATGAGAAGGAAGAACCAAATCCTATCACGAGAAGGATAAATCAGCTGATTGAGGTTAAACAGCACAGGGTGGTAGTGGATGAAAGGCTACAGAAATATCAGGATGACATGAAAGTGTTATTCGATCATAGAGCCAAAGACATAAATTTTCTCCCCGGGAATTTAGTTTTGAAATGGGATGCTAGGAAGGAGGATTCAAGAAAAAATGGTAAATTCGATCACATCTGGTAGGGACCATTCAAGGTTGCATCTCCTGAAGGAAAGAATTCATTTCTGCTAGAAAAATAGGATGGTAAAATCCTGAACGCCCCCGTCAATGGGATTTTTTAAAACATTATATGGAATAATTGATTTCCAGAATTCCCATTGTATATACCGTTTTGTTTAAGTCTTTTATTTCATAATTTTCTTAGGAAAGTCTACTTTCATTCTGTAAATAAAGAAAAATAAAATAAAATTGGTTTATGTCTCTTTTAGAAATAAGGATACAAAATTCTTAATGTATCCAATTTCGTAAAACCTTGATAATTTTCATATTGTTCTTTCATAGGATTTTGGCTAACAACTCGACAAGTAAAAGCAACAAACAAACAACCTTAAAGTGGAAGATAAATTTGCCAAAAATAGGTGATAGATAAGATTTTCTGCTATTTCAAAAAGAGAATGAAAATGGTAAGGCAAAGGTGTGAGTCCTAGCAAAGTTTATTTTGTGAAAACAAAGATTTTGTATCAAAAAGTGCATTGATTATCTCATAAGATTCTATAAAAAAAAAAAATGTGTTTTCAAAATCTAGGCTTTAAGGGTTCCACTTAGAACAAGATAGGAGGTAAATAAAGTAAAAATCTTTAAGAGTGAGTTCCTAGAGTTAGGTTTAATTTATGACCTCTGTTTTTTGACTTCCATATCATTCTACGTCCCCTCTTTCTACCCTCAGTTTTGAATCAAGCTTCTTTTTTCGGGTTTCCCATAGAGGGAGAAGAGATTACGTCTTAACTTTTAAAATTGAAAAATAGTTCTTAATCAGTAAGACCAGTCCTCATATTTCTTACTCTCCGACTAAACATGGTTATGCGTAGACTGATCCTGACTCTCCTAGGTCTTTTAATAGTTTTTCTGAGGATTTAATCTTGCTCAAAGGAAGACCCTTGAAATTAATCTCCCTCTTTTTTCTCTGCAGACTAAGGTGTTTTGAAAGTTGAGAAAAGGTTGTTCTAGAGTAATCAAAACAGGTTGAAAAACCTCCATTGCAATTTTTACACCGATACCACCCCTGGTATATTAAGTATCATTGATTTCCCCCGCTTCGTATTCATAAAGTAAATATAAGACAGATGGTGAAAGGAAATTCATATTTGATTGCCCCCATCTAGTCCAAAAGATGATGAAAGGAAATTCATTTAAATGATTTCCCTCGTCTAGTATAAAAAGAAAGATAACTTTACCAGGGTACTGAACAGGCTCACTGGTAGTGAAGCAATATCTGAGGTTAAATGTATAATTAGCATTCGAAGCTGTGAAAGGAAATTCAGTAAAAAGGGACAGATAACTTCACAAGTGTACTGAATAGGCTCGCTGGCAGTGAAGCAATATCTGAGGTATCTGTAAGGTTGTCATAATTAAATACCACTCTACTCTATTTACCAGTTTTTCGAAACCGGATCTGCATCCCAAGTCAAGACAGGGCTCCCCATTGAAAATATGATTTTTTCTTCATTTGATGCAAGCTGAAAGCTACAAATCTGTTGATTTTCCTAACATTGTTTTCATCATCTTAATGCTAACTTAATTTCAGTAACAGGAAGGAGAAGATCATGAATAAGACTGCAACTGAGTTTACAACAAATGAGAACTTTGAAAATATTTTCAAAAATAAAAATGAAATCTCTTTTTTCCTCAGTATCCCCTTCCTTAGAAATTTCTGCAGGGATAAGCCTTTGACCCCATTAAACCAATGAAGGCACTAAGTCTACATGTTCTCCTCGTCCCAAAAGGAGACAAGGTCCACATTTGGAGCCTATGTTGAAACATATCTTAAATTTTTTATCCCTAAGACCTAAACTTTCCTTTTTCGAGTTTTAGCTTTTCATAAAACGCAAGTTTCGTTATCATTCCCAAACGCACAGTACCGATTTCCCGAAGAACTCAATTATTTAAATAATAAAAGGCAAAAAAACCTAAAAGTATTATAAGAAACCCGACGCATTTTCTATAAAATTATTTTAATCATGATAAGCCTTACAACTAATGGATTTAAGGTTAACTTTAAAGAGTTTTCGGGATTCGGGGTTTGCTGAAAACGTATTTTTCAATACAAATTGAATCGTGAAATCTCGATCCCCGATTTCTCGAAATAAAGAGAGTTATTTTAAATGCTAATTAATTAATTCTCTAACGCAAAAAATTAAGGCTTAATTTAGTCATTTCATGATTTTGGGATTCGAGGTTCAATGATAACACATCTCTTGTCAAAATGATCCCCGAAATCCCGAATCGCGAAATCCCGATCCATAATTTGTGTTAAACCGAACTAACTCTGTTTTTTCCTTAACCCTATTTAGTTAGTTAATTAAGATGAATTTAAGTCCTATTTTTAAAACACATCGCGATTTCGTAACTTTAGAAATCGGGATTTGTCAATGACATACTTCTTGTCAAAATGATCCCCGAAATCCCGAAACGCTAAATATCAATCAATCACTTTGCTATAACGTTTAAGTCTTAATTAGCACGTCGCGATTTTGCGATTTTGGAGATCGAATTTCATCGATGACATACTTCTCGACAACATGATCCCCGAAATCCCGAAAAACAAAATCTTCAGTCTTAATCTATGACTAGCACCAATTAACCTTTTTCCAAAGCATGATTAATGATAATCATTTTTAAGGTTTCGTTCATGTTTCAGTTTCTGATTGAGTAAAATGTCCTGAGTTTTCTTTAAAAATCCAAAGGCACTAAAATACGACCATTTAAATAATGAATCACTAGCGATACATGGTACTAATGCGTATCTTAGTAAAACATCTTCCACATTAAATGCCTTGAATTCTTGTCAGCTGTGTCAATCCTGTCACTTTTAAATGAATTAAAAGAGCATTTGAATGTCTATGTTTTCATTTTATCAAGCGCAAGAAACACTCAGTTGAGCTCATTCATTCATTTTTTGTGATAGGTTTTCCATTTAACGTAATGTCATGGCACCGAAAAAGGCACCGAAGAAGAGTGAAGATACACAGGAAGGAGATATCATCTCCGACATCATGCCACATACTATAGACTCCATTAAATCTTGGACTCAAACCTCTGAATTTCTAGAATGTGAACTCAAGAATGCTCATCGTGATTATGAGAATCACTATCGAGACATAGCTTAATCAAAGCTTCATAAGATCATTGTGTGCCCTCAGCTCCTAGCATACAATGATATGATTAGTTGGGCCCTAGAAAAGGTTGATATCTCGACGAGGAGCATCTTAAATGATCAAGGAGTCATCATCGGCTCATTCATGCCAGAAAATATACAAGTAATGTATAAACTCTCACCAAATCCTAAACATACTTTTAGTGCCAAGTTTTTAGCATATTTTCAGAGGAAAGAATGCACTGAGGTAGACCAGACTTATCCTGATATAATTAGAGAATGGTGGAGGTGTCCATCAAAATTTAGAGCCAATACCCATGGGGTTTATGCTACATCATCCTTGAATGAATACATGGTCTACGTAGCCATTATGCTATGTAGACTTTTCGAGAGAAAAGATCCTTGCCATTTTCTTGCAGATTAGGTGCCCTTTTTGGAAGAAGCTTCAGAAGGGTATGCTTTTAACTAGAGTAAGATTTTGTCGGATAACCTTACACAAGAAATCTCAAACTACAAAGTTGCAAAATCAAAGGGACAATCAGTGGCCTTTTACATGTCAGCACACATTATGGATGCAATCTGCTATGTGACTCCTTTTCCCTTAATGAATTGGAGTTGGAACATAACCTGTCCAGAACCCATTCATGAATATCATTCTGCCCTTTGGGAAGAAAATGCTAAGGATGCATTTTATGAAATTTGTCATTTTGTTATAATTTCGATGCATAAAATATTTTTTGGATGCGAACCCCCTTGCATTTCTGATACAATCACAAAAAATCTTAAAGCAATAGCCGATTGGTTTATTGACGAGAATTTTTCCTACATTAGGGTTTATGGTTGTTCTATTCCCCCTCATGCACTCCCTAAATTCCTACCAGATAGATTGGTGTGTAGAGAGGTAACCCACCAGATAGTAAAAGGCGACATTAGATTAGAGATAAAGGCAGCTCAGAAGAAGTCATGGCCAACTTTCCCTGTACATGTCGGAAAATTTTCATTACTGAATCTAGGCCATTCTAAAGTAGAGGCTGAATCACTAGAAGAAGTAAAATTGGTAGATATTAAACATAGAAAGCATGACCCCTATCAATTAATAAGCAAACATTTGATGCATTGTAATTTAAAATCCTATGAGCATGAAACATCTTTTTATGGTGACGTATTTAAGGAGGTTAAATTTTATGAAGAGGTATTGAATAGAGTACAGGCCCTACCACTTGACACATAGATTGGTTTCGCGTCATTCCAGAGCCATAGGCGAAGATTTTTACCCAAAACTTTGCAGAGTGAAGCTACGACCCAACCTCCAGAGTAGGAAGGGCCTCCCCCGGGCTTTGAAACAAATATACGGGACAAAGAAAATACTAAAGGCAAGATGAAGGATACTGGAATACCTTCACAAGACGTGGAAATTTCCCAGACAAAAGAATCAGAGGCATGGAAGGGAAAGGAGCTAGAAACATCCCCATAAATCCCTAAGGATGTTCCAGAAAAGACAGGAGGAACAACATCGATAGATCTTGGAAGTCCCATTACTTCCTTGACTCCATTGCAGTCCACTTATGGAAACCCCCATGAGGGAGCTCTGTATGTCAGTGATCTGGAGCCAATTTCTAGGGATGAGATTCCTTCATCAGATTATTTTTTCAGTAAAAGAGAAGGGCAATCTTGAAATAGGAAATCCATCCAAGAGGAGATGGGATGGTTAAAAATCATAGGGTCAGTATAGATGGAAATAAACTTAAAGATGGAGAATTTTCTACAGAGATAGTAGGCATGATGGGAGCTTTAGCATTGACAAATTTATATTCTGTAGGTAGTTTGACAACCATGTTGGAACAAAAAGACCAAATGATAGATCAACTACAGGGTAAATTGAAAGAAACTGAAAGAAATATCAGTTGGGGAATAAAAAAAGGTCTAGAACAATCTAGATTAAAAGATATTCAAGAGATTCAAAAAATGAAAACAAGCTTAGAGGAAGAAAATCAGATAATACAGGTCACCCAGGCACAGGTCCTAAAGTAGGAAGAAGCAAATAAACAATTACAAGATAAGATTAGTTCTATTTCAAATCAAGTGTTAGAGCTTGAAATTTTCCAGGCTCGGGTATTGGGAATACATTTGAAAATAGAAGAGGAACAATAGAAAGTGTTTTTAAATCTGGAAGTTGTCCAGAATTACTTTCAGAAGACGAATAAATATTTGGAGAATGCTCTCTAGAAAGAAAGAGAAGTGAAAGTGGCCAGAAGGACTTTCCAAAAAGAAGTAGCCCTTTCAACAAAGGAAGAGGTCGGAAAGATTCATAAACTATCCATTTCAGAACAAGTTAAAGGAGATGTAATACTCAAAGTGTGGGAAGCATACTTGGCTGAAAATAAAAGAATAACCAGAGATGTCAATGATGATTGTCAAGGGATTTTTGATCTCTTAGAAAAGACTTCATTGAATATTGGAAAAAATGACTATCTTGGGTTATTAGGAGAGATTAACATTGTCAAGCACCAACTAAGGTTCAAAGAAGATTTGGAGGAAATGAAGGTAGAGATCCCAAAAATTAAGGTAATCAATATCTCCGAAATCGACAAGTGGATGGTGATACCAAACTTAAAGTTGCAAACTATTAAGTTCACAAGGAAGATAATAGAATATCATTTTCCCGAATTACAGAAAATATTCTTCATATTTGAGGCAAAAGAGATACCAGACATTCCCAGAGTTTTGGTGAAGTTTTTGGGAAAATGTATTCATTGTCTTGAGGCGGAAGAAGGAATTTCATCAACATAAACATAAAAGTACTCTTTTGAATATTTTCATCATTAGAAATTAGAAACAAAATGTAAACGGTTTGACATGATTCATCCATGTAACCGTAGTCTTAGGAAGTTGGTTAATCACCAACGGGAAAATATTTGATGATCATGTATAAATATATTTTGAGAAGACTGAGAATGGGATTTTGGTTTTTTGAGAGAGCCGGTTGTATTAAAAGTTTTCTCATCCACTGTGATATATGATATAGATGAGATTATGAATCCTGCCAACTTGTAGCTATGTGTTCTTTAACCTTGTTTACCATATTTTTCTATGTTTCCCTTTCAATGTCTCTCTAATGAATGATCAATTTGAAGTTTATTTTATACATCTTTTATAGTTTAGATTGATTTGGTTATCAAATTATTTACAACTTTTCCTCTGAAATTGCTATCAGTAATTTTAAGACCCGTGGATCATTTGAACCATGATATTTAACACTTCATTAGAAATCTCGTTTTTTTCTTTATTTCCTGTTACAATATGATATTCTTTCTTGATTAAAGCCTCATATTTTTCAGTGGTATTTCTTTGTTATTTTACGATTCTCAAATTGTTTCAAGTCCAGGAAATGGCCTCAACTATATTTATGTTATTATTTTGAATTTCAAAACTATTTTTCCTATTCTCATCTCTTGAAAAACCAAAGTAACAATTTATCGAATTCTTTCACAACTAAATAAAATTTTACTCCTCATGACTGTCCCAAATAACAGACAAACCAACATAGAACCTAGTCTTCAAGATCAAACTAGTATCACTTTAAACCTATTTAATACTATTTTTCAAATAGTGACTAACTGGGATGAATTAGAATGTTCATGGGCTGCTATTGAGAGAGATATCAACATCCAAGAACAACGGGAAGCTAGACAGAGATAATTGAGAAATTGATTCTACTTAACCCTTCTTTTTGATTCTTATCCTTTAATTACCTTTACCTTTACAGATGCCTTGATGGTATTCTTTACAGCCTTAAAGTATAAACTCAGGAACAAGATCTTTTGGGTGCTATTGTCGGGGATCGACGAAACGAATCTGTTCCTTGGGAAGAACGACATTAGCACTTTCTTTCTTTGATAGTGAACAAGGATAGAAAACCTTCTAAGGCTACCTTTATTTTTCACTTGGCGACTCCACGATAAGTAAACTGGCTATTAGCCGAAAGAACACCAGAAAGAACCCAGAAAGCAAGAAGACCTCGCCAGTCTCCGATTCGGAAAAAATTTTAAAATCACGAAGACCACTTAGACAAGTCTTTTTACCCATACGTACTATTTGTCAGCCTGAATTTTCACAGTTGAACGTTTCAGAAACACTTGAAAGATCTATCTCGCTTCCCATCTCATACGATACATTCTCTTTTCCTGAGGTTTTCTCCCCAGATTTTCGAGAATCTTCTCCTCACACATTCTGAGCTTCAGCCTCAAATCTACCAATGGTCACACAAGGAGGTGCTGGAGTTGGAGGTGGTGCCCCAGGAGGACCAACAGGTGGTCAAGTACCGCTTCCTGAAATCTTCACTAAAGTAGCTGTTAGATATGCTCCCCTTGTCCTCCTCGTTCCCCTACACGATCTCCCCAAAAATTATATGAAAAGCCTTCTGAAATTTATAGGGGAAAGGGATTTGACCGCCCAAGAACATATAAACTTCTTTGACCAATTTGCTGACATCCTCAGAATAGAACACGAAGATGTCTATTTTAGACTGCTCGTTCAGACTTTCGAAGGATAGGTGAGGACCTGGTTCCGATCCTTAGTAGCCGAATCTCTAATATCTTACAAGGAACTTGAAAGAACTTTTATTAGACAATGGGGAGAGAGGAAGGACCACCTCTACTACCTGACTGAATTTGGAGCCCTTAAAAAGAAAAACTCAGAATCTGTTCTAGAATTCACACAAAGGTTCAACAAGTTGTATAATAAAATTCCGGTTGAGGTCAAACCTTCACAACCCACAACAAAGGTGACTTTTGTTGGTGCTTTTGATCCCGATTTCTCCTTATTATTGAAAGAAAGGAGATCAACAGATCTCACGAAAATGCAGGATGATGCTCTTGAAATTGAATCAAACATGATGGCATCAGGGAAATTAAAAGCAAAAATAGAAACCGGGAACAAAGAAAATAGGAAATTCAAAGAGCAAGGTGGACCCTCAGGATCGGGGAAATCCTCGGGAGATAAAATAGATGAGATGGCTAGGGTAATTAGAGAACTTTCAAATAAGATATCAAAAATGGAACTAGATATTGTTGTATTGATCAAGTCTTGTATTGGAAAGACCCTCTGGGAGTACTTTTGAGATGTTTAGACCCACAGGAGGCCCAAAAGGTTATGTTTGATTTTCATGACATTTTATGTGAGGGACATCACTTCTGGAGAACTACAGCCTATAATATCCTTAGTGTTGGGTATTTCTGGCCTATTCTATTCACCGATGTTTGTTCAAAGATCAGGGCTTGTGTTAAGTGTAAAAAATTCTCTAGAAAGCAATAGCTCAAGTATTTTCCATTGAATACTGTGATAGCTTGAGGACCCTTTCAATAGTGGGGCCTAGATTTTATTGGTAAATTTCATCCTGCTTCAAGTTCTCAACACAGGTGGATCTTGACTACCACTGATTACTTTATCAAGTGGATAGAAGCCATCCCCACAAGATTTCTTCCCATAATGTAATCATTGTTTTTCTTGAGGATATTATGGAAATATTTGGTTGTCCGAACATGATCGTCACTGATAATGCTACATCTTTCAAGGCTAAATCATTGATCCAGTTTTGTGAACAGTTTGGAATTGCATTGATTCACTCTACTCCCTACTACCCCCAAGGGAATGGACTAGAAGAGTCCTCTAACAAGAGACTTATAAATATCATCAAAAGATTGTTAGAGGACAACAAGAAAGCATGGGATTTAAAGCTCAAATTCTTTTTGTGGCCTGATAGAGTGAAAACAAATAGGTCTCTTGGTGTCTCTCCTTTTCATCTTGTGTATGGAATTGAGGTCATTTTTCCTTCTCATCTTGCCTTTCCTTTGGAAACATTATTCCAGGACTACCAAGGAGAACCTGATGATATGATTAGAAGAATACAACAGTTGGTAGAAGTGCAACAGACTAGGGAGAAGATACTGGACAAAGCACATGACCATCAACAGAAGATCAAGCAGGCCTTTGAAAGGAAGGTAAGTAAAGAGGATTTCCAGCTAGGAGATCTAGTACTCAAATGGGATGTGCCCAAGTAGGACAAAGGAAATCATGGTAAATTCTAAGACCTATGGATTGGACCCTTCAAAGCTTCTGAGGTATTTTCAAATAATAATTACAAGTTGCAGAATTTGGAGGATGCTGAAGCTTTTGGTGGCCCTGTAAATGAGCATTTTTTGAAAAAGTTCTTTGCTTGAGCCATGAGTGGCTTTTTCATGCCATTTTAAATATCATTCTTCTTATTTTTTTAATAAATGACCCCATAGCCCTAATATAAGGCATTGAAACTACTAGAGTTCTTAGAGCCTCGCAGGGAGGTCTCTATCGCCCATGGAGGCTATGTTAGCACAAGGATTTTTGATAGAGTGGTGTTTTTTCCTTAGGAAATAACCCCTTGGTGAAAAATGCAAGAAAGGGGTCTTAGGGAGACCCACTTTATATTTTTATCCTAAGTTTTTTGGTGATTTGATGACCTTGGCACGTTGTGCTAAGAAGTGCATAGATCTTAGTGGATGAGCATGGCATGCTCAGATCTATGGTCCACATCCAATATTGGA
>ML802255.1:368213-380796 GCA_009831015.1 Picea engelmannii
CCCCCCCCTCCAAGTAAACTTCCAGACCATCTCCCATACTGCCTGCGCTCCTGCTGACACCTGTCGTCCACTCGCCCGACTGCATGCCTATCCCTTTCCTGTTGTCATTTATTCCCCTCTCACCTCCCAACATCTGTACTCCATGTCACCTCCACTATGTTTTCATTTTCCTCCCGGACCTACCACCTCTCTCTACCACCTCGTTCTCTCCCCTTTTCACACCCCCCTTACGCCTTCACATTTCAGCTTCCCCAAGTGATGATGCTCACATATTCTCAGTCACCGCCAACCACATCCTTCCACATGGTTGTTTCTCACTCGTTGCATCCTGTGAATTTGCACCAAGAACCTCACCCACTCGCCATCGTCTTCCTCCATGTTTTCCCGTGAGTTCGCTCTGCAAAGGCCCAATAAGAATACAGGTGGCAAAGATGAGAGAGTGGCCATCACGTTTTCCAGGTGTCAGGTTGACTCAGTCCCATCCTGATCTCGATGCAGGTAGTTAATGAAAGTGAGGGAGGTGGTTGAAACCTCATCTCACCACATAAATGGAAATCTAGAAAGGACTGGTAGACCTGAGATCACGTCTAATAAAGAGCTGCATGTGCAGTCTAACAGAGAAAACACAAACCGACTAATCTGAAGCTCGCTTCTGATAGAAGGCTGCATGCACTGTCTACAGAGAAGGTTTAGATGTAAATCCTTGAAATATTTGACTTGATCGCGCCTTTGGAGGTTTTAGACAGTTCTGAGTATAAGTATGTATTTTTTGTATTTTGTGAAGGGGGGATTGTCGAGAAAGGCTCTCGCATTGTAAAATTTTGATGAAGCATACTGGATCTCTAGTTATGTAACTTGATTTGAGACTTCTTGATCAATATATGTTATCTTATTTCCATATTACTTGCCTCTGATACTAAAGTATCCATGATTGAAGTATTCACATGGATTGTTATAGTTGTATTATGATGGATGTTTGATTACAGTGTTGTTATAGTGTTCTTCAGTTTCCAAAAACTTTAAATCTAAGAGGAACTTATGTTTGAATTTTTTCCTCCTTAGGTTACCTAAAGAATTGATGTCCATAGCATACCTCTACACTTTCCTCACCAAAGTCTTCTTGCTACTCAACTTTACTACAACTTACTGATTGAAGTTGATCAAGACCTCAATTGCATGTGCGTGTTAGTCTAGTTTTCTGAGTTAAAATGATACTATCTTGAGTCTTACCCATTTGACCCCTTTAAAACTCACTCATAGTGACATAAAACCTAATGGGTACTTGTTGACGGGTGAAAATAAACGCTCGCCAACTGGAAGAGTGGATCCGGTCTGGGGTTGTCTAAATAACCCAAGCCATTTGGGATAATCCACCTTGACGGGTTTAGTGGCTCCGTTAGCCGATCTAAGTCCTAGGAAAACGAAAGAAAACTAACTAAAGGAACTAATCTAAAGAAAACAAAAATTAAAGCAAACTAATAAACAAATCTGAAATAAATATACACAGTATATTATTTATACTATACAACAATAATCCTATAAAATTAAATGTTCAATTATCAACAGAATTAGATCCAATTACAAATATACAATATTTACATATTACAGATTTAAATGAAAACCTGCAAAAATCATTTGTAAACTGTCCTAAGACAGCAAAACTATTGTTTTTTTATTTTTATAATTTTATGAGAAAGAAATTAAATAAAAAACTATCTAAGCTAAGAAACTAAAATAATAATTCTAACTATAAATATGAACTATATATATATCTATCTAAACTACTTAAATAACACAAATAAACTAACTATTAAATAACAAATAGCAAACTGACCTGAAGTGATGCTTCAGGTTTGTCCTGCATACAATAGTTGATCCAACTATTTGGTGGGAGGAAACACGCACCAGATTCTCCACAAGCTTCTCGTAAACAAGAAGCAGTTGTGCTCTTCAAATATAAATGACAGGACAAACAAGACATAAAAAATTATAGAAATCTTATAATTTACAAATCATCGCAGTTAGATAAATCCCTGTGTAAGATTTGTATAGAACAGTTCATTTAACGAAGAAGATAAACCTTTATTCATTAAATTGAAACAAAGTAATTGTTGTACTAAAAAGAAATAAGAGACATCAGATATGGATAACACATAAAACAAATCACATCAACATGCAACGAATTATGATGGCTAAAGTAGTCGATAATCAATTGCAAACTGATATGAAGAAAACTTGAAATAAAAGTTTGATGTATTGAAAGCTAAAGCTGTTACAAGACATCAACTTTCATCCCAGTTTGTATTATAAATCCATATTCTGGTTCTCCCAACAATGATGATGATGGGTCCTTACAAAAAATAAATGAGCTTATAAAGACCAAAGGGTAAAATATCCCTGTGGGAATCATCAAAACAGTTTACAAAAATCTGGGGATAATATCCCGAGTCTCTATTTCTGACTCAAGCTAACAACCTAAAGAAAAACTATATCTAAAGTATCTCCTAAATTGCCACAACATATCCAATTGGTCATTGAAATTCATATGCACCTGAAAGTGGACAAGAATAGACAAGTTTAGAGGATATTTTATTTGTAAAACTAACAAAAATCTAAATTTTAAGACTAGCTACAAAATCATGTGATTCTGTAGCTGGTCTAATTTGAAAACAAAACCATTTTAAATCAATGAAATGATAACAGAAATATACTCGACCTATTAAACCAAATCTTTAATCATTAAATCAACACAAAGCAAATCACTCATGCCAGAAGTAACCAAATCTTTATGCCAATTTGAAACAGATGAAATCGTAATTGAATCAATCAAATGATAACAGGATATGTACGATCTATCACACAACTTTTATTTCCAATTCAGAGCAGACAGAATCATTTTAAAAATCGAAACCAATGAAATCATTTCCATGAATCAATTTCAATCGACACAAACTGTAACTGATCAAGTAAATTTTTCATGCAATAATTTATGTCGACTCGGCCATTAACAAAATCGTTTTTAAATCCAAAACTAACAGAGTTGTTTTTTCGATTTAATATATTACATTATATTTATCAAACCAATCACTGATATTGATGCATTGCATACGTAAAGGATCATACGGAATCATTTCAAAACCAAACCATAATAAATAAATTGAACTAACTCAGAGCTGACACAATCCAACATCAACAAAATCGTATCAATCCAAAACATACCTGTGTCTGATTTTAGCAAATAAATCTCTTGTATAGGTCAGATGCAATCATAATCTAAAATGGAAGCAAAAAAATAATCATTCCTTAAATCTATTCGAACAGAACTAAACGAAAACAAACCCAATCGACTACCCTAATTCAAACCGACTCAAAAACAATCAATCATTTATACTAATCTGAGAATAATAAAATCGCACTAACTAAATCGTAGTTGTGTTCGAGTTTAGCAAAAAAAATATTCCATACATGATCCATAACGAAATTATTTTTGATAATTCAAAGTCAACATAATTGTTTTGAATCTATTAAAAACAAATAGAGCTAATCGAAAGCAAACCCAATCCGTTATTAATTCAAGCAAACTCATAAATCAAAATCGATGTCGAAATACATACCTGGGCAGTAAGAAAACAACTCGATCATGATAATTTTGAATTGAAAAAGGCCATCACTGCTTCGACATTTCTGAAGACAATCGAACCAGTGGTTTTTTGTTTCTTCTCGTTGGCTTGTAGCCTGTCGTTCTACTTTGACAGGACTGTCACCCGTTCCTCTAGTGATTTGATCTTAGATTGCAATAGGGGGATGTCCGTGTAGTAACGTTCAAGATCGGAATTACATTGAGTACATGATGGTTGATTGGGCTTTGGCATCACAGGCGAGGGTTTGTTCAAGTTACCAGGGGTTTCATTGTGAAGCTTGATTCCCGGGTAGTTTGGTCGTTTTTGAGGCACGGAGGTAAGTTGGAGACATAGTCATAGGGTTCCATAGAGCATAGGACATGAGAATAGGGGTACTCCTCAATCAAGAATCATTCAATTTCAGAGTCCGAGTCTTAGCTCAACACTATTGGCTTCTGGTCAATGTTTTGCTTGGGTTTGTTCCTAGCACATCTCGATATCCATCGGGCATTTTTCTTTCCCTTACTATTGACAACAGTATCACCTTTTCCTTTCTTCCTCACAGGATTCTTGATGGCCTTAGTATTTTCTTTAGCACATGGGTCGGCCACGGTATCGGGTAGGTCCATGTCGAGGCAATCCGAGGTTTTGACAGGGGGTAGAAGGATATGAAGTGGCACGGCTGGTCCAACCGATGTTTTAGTAACCACAACCTTGTCTACTTGGATAGACTCAGGAGTGGCAAAGCCATTCCTAGATAGGAAGGCTTGCCAACAATCACCACTAAGGCTCAAATGGTGGATATTAATGAGTTTGATCAAGTAGTGATGAAAAAGGCTGCTATCAGCCTTCTCACGCTTGAATCTTTTGGACATTTTATATAGACTACGTAAGAGATAATGTGGCATATTCAAAAGGTAGCCTATAAAATTCATCAATAACCGGAGATGATATAGAAATACCAAGCCATAACGACCTTCGCAGGTCACAAACTATTTAACAATTGCCAAAATATCGTACCACCTGGGTTTGAGGGTAGTGATAGGCATACCTCTATCATAGGAAACAATCTTCCTTGATGTGAATAGGAGCGGCCATGGCACCTCGTCTACTTTGGAATTTTTAAACCACCTTTTCCCTATAGCTGGTAGCCCTGTAGCCGAGCTTAGGAATTCCTCATTTAGCTCGAGCTGTATGTCTCTAACACTAGCCCTGCATCCATCAAAGGTGAGGGAAAACTGTTGGGCAACCGAAAGGTTAAAACCCTCAAACCTTTGGATAAACACTAGCCAACCACTATTTTCCAAATCTGGCGATCATTGTCGAATAGCAGGAGAGTTTGGCTACCATTTGTCTCTATGCGCACCACAGGTGCCATAGACAGGAGCACACAGTGAGTCGGGTGAACGGGAAAGGGTTTGGACATGGTATTCGCAGGGTCGAATATCTCACAGACTTCCCCGAAATCAACAGAGTTTACCCGGGATAGGAGGGAGACATTAATGCCAAAGTGTGCGGGGGTGGCAGAATGAAATCAATCCATGCAGAACAGTCATATCCAACTGTACAATCGACGATGCATATGGTGATTCAAATCACTATTGCATATGTTAATAGTAATGCCATTCAAACTATTAACGAAAACTATGGTAAGTCGACCCAAAAATTTGCATAAGCATAGCGTTTGCATAGTTTTAAAACCAAAACAATGATTCTAAATCAACACCAAGGGTTCATATCAAATATGTGTTGTATGAAATGATTACACCAAGGGTATAACCACAACATCAATGTGTTTTCATGAAACCAAATGTGTCAAGGAAATCGATGAAAGACTATAGAGCATCAAACCACCAATGTATTAAGGACTCAATGACAGTCATTATAATATCATCACAATCTTATAAAAATGAAATCATATTAACAACAACAGAATGCCAAAATATCTTGGTATCTTTCCCACTGTACGACTATAATTAAATTGAAATGCAATGAACACATAGACAAGAGTAACCAAAATAGTCCAGTGACGATTTTAATGTGACTTCAAAATAAAATTTTTCACTCTTGCAGTCGTGAAAACAAGAACAAAGGCAGGTGTGCAAATGCGCAAAATAAAAGATTGCGATGAAAATCAAGGGTTGCAAAACACCGGTGTAGGCAGCTTATAAGGATAGGATAAAAATGCGAAATGGCTGCCAACAATGGCGACACACTGGTAGAAGCAGTTATCTCTACCAAAAGAACAAATTCAGATTAGGATAATAGGAATAATTCCAACAGAAATAACCAGAAAATTGTTTAAACATCATCAATGATCAAATATTCCAGTAGTGTTTAAAGGATGAAAACTGATAACAGTCTTAAGATAAGCGATCCACGATATTAAAGATAAAATCTTCAATACTGTTGATAGAGCCACTGCTACTAGAAAGCGTCCATAGCCTCGACAGGGTTGCCATTTAAACCACTCTGATATCTGTATCCTGCCAAGAAGTTCCAGATCAGAATAAAGGACATTTTAAGGTCAAGAGGTTTCATATTTATGAATTTTCATATACCCGACATTGCTTCGCTGCCAGCGGGCCTGTTCAGTACCCCGACGAAGTTGTCTTGGCATCATGCATGCATTTACCTGCTGCTAGCAGACCTGTTCAGCATCCCGACAGGTTTACAAACACTTCCCACAGCTCTTTTAATGATTTATTTTATTTTTTAAAGATATATAATCGAGCGGGGTGACGCTGAAATTTATGATATTTTATCATATTTTTTTACATACCTCAACAAAATTTTTTAGAATTGTCCTTCATTAAGATCCAGAGATGGTTTATTTACAGAACCAACTTTCTAAGGTAGGGAGACATCTTCTGAGTCGTTCCCTTAAGGAACAGGGACAATGTAAAAAGATAATGGATGATCGTGATAGGCTTATCTCAGAGATCGAAATCAGTTAACTTCTTTCAAACAACAGTCTTTTCAACACATATGTAAATTTTAGAAGTATATAATTGATGTTTATACAATGTTTCAGCAGTCATTTTAGTGAAAGAATTTTTTGTTTTCCTTGTCTGAATAGTTCAGCATGCAGGTATGTATATTTCCAAAAACAAAAACTGATAAGTGCAAAGGAAAAAGATCAAAGCCAAAACAGTAAAAGAAAGGCAAACAAAAGAAAAATATGTACATAGTATACAAAGGGTTGTCATCAAACGAAATATATTTTCAGAGCTTGGCCGTTCACCGGATAGGTGTCAGGCTGCCCCTCTAGATTCTGCAATCAGAAAGAGCTAGGACCTATTTTCTCAGCAATTAAAAATGGTCCAAGCCATAAGTTCTGAAATTTCATGTGCTCTCCCTTTCCCTCATGCGGTTTGTTCCATTTCAAGACAAGATCACCTACTTCGAAGTTCCTATCAGAGGCAGAGTTGGCATCGAACCAACTTTTAACCACTAGTTGATGTTGATCTAACTTACGTTTAGCTTGGGCTCTTACCTCTTCTAGTTTCATTAAAGCATTAATTCAGTTTTCCAAAGGGGGACAACATTCTTCTTGTATTTTCTATGATAGTTGTAGTGAGGGAAGAAGAATGTGTGGTGGCAGAATTACTTCTCTGCCATAGACGAGAAAAAAGGGAGAGTTACCTACAACAGTTTTTGGTGTTACCCTGTCAGCCCAGATTGCGTTTAATAGTGCATTATGCCAGTTTTTGTGATTCTCAGATACCATTCTCTTGATAATTTTAATCAGATTCTTATTTGTTGATTCTGCCAATCCATTTCCCTAGGGGTAATAATTGGCAGAATATTTCAATTTAATTCATTTTTCTAAAGTGAACTCTCTCATCTCAAGACATGAAAAGTAAGAAGTGTTATCGAATACTAAACAGTCAGGGATACCAAAACAAGTGATAATATTCGAATTTAAAAAGGCAATTACCTGACTGGTATTCACAGTTTTTAATGCGGTAGCTTCAAACCACCTGGTGAAATAATTTGTGGCTGCTATGATAAAATTATGTTGCTGTGAGGATGGTGGATTGATTGGACGTATGATATCAAGGCCCCATTGCTGAAAAGGAGAGTCTACTAAGACAGGCTGCAAAGGAAAGGCTGGTTTCTGTAACCGCCCTGATGTTTTTTGACAAATAATACACTTACGACACAAGGCATGAGCGTCTCTAAAAAGTGTGGTCCAGCAATAACTGGCTCTCAAAACTTTATGGGCAGTGGTGTCACCACCAAAATGCCCACCAGCTTCTCCTGCATGCTACTCTAGTAAGACTTTTTTTTCTTCGTCTTTCTCAAGACAATGCATCAGTACTCCATCAAAATTTTGACGAAACAGAATACCATTAACCAAATGAAAGGAGGTAGACTTTAATCTCAACACTCTTCTTTTAGTGGGATCTAGGTGATGGGGGGTTCACCCATGTTCAAGACAGAATTTTATATTGTCATACCAGGGACTGACAGAGTTTTGTGCACAGCAGATTGCATTTTGATTGTGCTGTCCTATGTTTGACATATTGTTTCCTTCTTGCTGTCCTACTGCTGAATCAGCAACTAACTTGCATAACCCTTGGCCTCTCACTATCTGAGCTGGGGTAATTTCTATGTCATACTCCTATAAGGAAGTAACCCAGTTCGCCCTCTTTTCACCTAGTTCTTTATGCACTAACAGATTCCTGACGGCTGGATAAGGGACAATAACTTTCGTCCTAGATTTCAAAAGATAAGACCAGAAGTGTTTGACTGCTTTGAAAACAATGTAGGCATGTTGATCTATCACTGGGTAATTAAGTTCCACGCCTTTGAAAGAAGAGATCATAAAGGAAATGGGTACTTCATTGTTTTCAACGTTCTTTTGAGTTAGGACGACAGTGTAGGAAAGGTCAGAAGAAAAAGTGTAGAGCATGAAGGATTTCAAAAAGTCAGGGCTCATGAGAGAAGGATCGCCTATTATGGCCTTTTTTATTGCATTAAAAGCTTGATTTTCTAAGGGTCCGCAATGATATTGTGCGTCTTTATTAATTAAATTCTGTAAAGGTCTGACCATTTCGGAGAAACCGAGAACGAATCTCCTGACGAAGTTTATTTGGACTACGAAAGACTCCATAGACTTTTTGGATGTAGGAGGGGGAAGTTTCGTGATGACTTGAGTCCTTTCGGGGTCGATAATCATCCCCTTTCTTGACACAATAAACCCCAAGAGTTTACCTTGTTCTACTGCGAATATAGATTTTTTAGGATTCAAGGAAATGTCGTATTTACGACATCATTGTAGAACGACTCTTAAATGAGATAAACGATTAGTTTTGTTTTTTGAAAATACAGTAACATCATCTAAGTAAACTACAACGGATTGATTAACTAAGCCTCAGAAAGCAATGTCCATCGCTCTCTGGAAAGTGGCACCGACATTAATCAATCCAAAGGGCATTTTTTGATAAGAATAGGTGCCCCATGGAGTGCGGAAGGTAGTTTTAAGTTGGTCTGGAGGAGACATCAGGACTTGGTTGTACCCCGAAAAACCGTCCAATAAGGATAGTCTTTCAAAACCAGATACCTGTTGAAGGATCTATTCCATGGGTGGGACAGGGTTGTTGTCTTTATCAGATTATTAAGGTTTCGAAAATCGACGCAAAGTCGAATTTCCCCACTTTTCTTCCGGACAGGGATAAGATTAGAAACCCATTGAGTGTGCCTAACTGGGAAAATTATCTTGGCATTCAGGAGTTTATTTAATTCTTTTTTGATGGTCGGTTCAAGCTTAGGGTGCATTTTTCTTAATTTTTGTTGAAAAGGAAAGGTTTGGGGTTTCATAGGAATGACGTGTTGTATGATGTTAGGGTCGAAAGTTTTAAGGTCATCATATGTCCACTCTAAAACATCTTAAAATTCTTTAAACAATTTAATAAATGAAACTTTTTCTTGTTCAGAACACCCCACGCCTAAATTAATGCACTGTGGATTGTCATTAGTTCCTAAGTTTACTTTTTCATATGATAACGAGGAACTATTGGTTTTACAATTGATCGATTTTTTGAATTTATCTTGAATATCGTAAAATTTCTCTAATCTAACTACAGACTTAGGGATTGAATTTACCATGTCCGATGAAGATTCAGGAGTTCTCGGATCTAGTATTACCATGAAATCGTGCAAATTGTCATCATGAGTGCATTCGTTGATCACTGCACCTTGAAAATTTTCTTCCATGCAGGAAGCTAATAATCTGCTGATCGTCGTCGAAGACTCTCCAATTTGTGATGTTGTTGGGGATGGATGGCCTGAACAACAGTTCAATGGAGAATGCATTCGGGGACAAGCCTTCTGCAGGAAAGAGTTTAGAAGCAACATTAGCTAATAGATCGGCTTCAACATTATTCAATCTAGGAATAGAATTTATATTGAAAGCAGAAAATTTATTCATTAAATTCCATACCTCGGATTGGTAGCTTTTAAGATGCAGAGACAGACAGTGGATAGAATCTCTTACCTATCTAACCACGATTTCGGAATCACCAAAGACAGCCAGGTTTTGAATGTTCATGTCTAAAGCTTTTCTGAGGCCTTGCAGTAAAGCCTCATATTCTGCTGTGTTATTAGAACATTCAAATTCTAACCTACATGCAATAAAGGTTTTGTTACCTGAGGGATCAATAATAACGCAGCTTGCACCATCTCCCTCTTTGGACTTTGACCCGTCAAAATAAAGAGACCAAATTTGATTTTTATCGGGTGCATGAGACCATTGTGTAGAAGCTGCTGGTTGCACATATGCTACAATCTTGGATTGTTGTTCTGGGTTGGTGATAGCTGAAGTCTCAGCCATAAAATTGCAGAAAAAGGTATCCATCCCTTGTATTTTAGGTGAATCGGCAGAAGGTGTAAATGACTCATTGGGATCGTTCATATCTGTGACTATGAACTTAAGGTAGCGTTCACGATTTACCTTGATCTTGTTGGGCTTGTCGTTCTCTGGAAGCCACAGGTGAGACCAATCTGTCACGAAATAGCCGTGTAGTTGCTTCAACTAGTCCCTGCTTAAAAATAGACCATACACTTCCAGAGTATCCACAACAATAATATCAATAACTTGATGAACCTTGGGGTTAGACGATAATCTTATAAGCACATTCCTTAATTTGCCTATAACCTTAACACTGGTTCGATCAAATTGGATTATTTTTAAAGTGGCTGGTTCAACTTCAACATTAATCTTCTGACACACAGACCATGGCATCACATTGGATGACGCTCCTGAGTCTACCATACAATTGTGCATGTTTCTATTAAAGATTTTGAAAGTTAACAAAAATGGAGGTACATTTCTGCGAGTACTAATGGTGGTAGTTTGTGGCTTTTTACTCGCAGTTTCTAAAGCTAGTTTATCTACATTTGTTACATTATTTACAGGAAGGCTTCCTTTATCATGAGGATTAGGATTATTCTTAGCGGAAGTCTTCGGAGGAACTTTGTTCTGAACAACCTTGTTTGAATTACCATTTTTTCTATTCTCTGCGATGTTCTGTAACATTTTTTGTAGCAGAAACAGAAATTTTAATAACTCATAAATAGAAATGTTAGCCCTTAACTTTTTAAGATCTTAAACTAAATCATAATCTAAGTTGGGTTTCACATGACTCTGTTTAGTCTCAGCTGGTTTAGATTGCTTTGGAGGCAAATTCGTAGTGTTTTCAGAAGAAGGTTTGTTTTCTGTCTTACTCCTAGTATTATAAGAATGTATTGTCTCGAAGTTAGCTTGAAAGATACTATCCGAGAAGTGTCCAAAAATGTTCGGAGAAGATTCTTCTTCTTGAAATGTCTCTTGTTCAACTACCTCCTTAGGAATCTCAGGAGGCATCAAGTTATCCTGGGCTTCTAGAATTGTTTGAAGGGCGTATTGCATACTTTCTAGATTAAGGCCCTTAGTAGTTGGATTAGGTCGGTTGGTGGGAAAAGGCTTCCTGAATGGGGGTTTGTAAGGCCCTTTTCTCGAAGAAGCTTCTTCGGCCATCCTTTTCAAATCTGTAACTTGATTTGACAGTTTTTAAACAACTTTAGTTAATTTTTCTAAATCAGAGCTTTCAGGTTGTGTTTTATTTTGAGAAGGTCTAGGGAGGATTTCGATCTTCTTTTTGGAAGATGAACTAGTTTCTGTTTCGTTGCTAGTAGTGTATTTTAAACTAAGGATGTCTTTTTCAATCTGGTTGGCCTCTTCGAAGGCCTCTAACAACGTGGCTTTCTTATATCGTTTAACCCAAATAGATATACTTTGATGCAGGGCTTTAGTATAGTATGCTATTATAAGATTCTTGGTACGCATGGAGTCTGTAGGGATTCGGTTTTTTAGTGTTAAGAATCTTTGATTAAAGTCTTTAATTTTCTCTTTTGGGTTCATTCTTAAGCTAGAAAGCTCCATAACCAGTACTTCTGGGGACTTATCATCTCTGAACTTTTCCAAAAAGCATGACTCGAACTTTTCCCAAGAACGATGGTATGGGGTTGTTGGGAAAAATACCAGGTAGAGGCATTGCCCTCGAAAGTATAGGGGAACAACCTACAGACTACGTCTTCTTTCTCGACATTGTGAATTCTAATGGCTAACATAAAAATTTTAATGTGATCTTCAGCGATCTGTTTAGAGTCAGGGTCAAACTTGGGAAGCCACTTCTCTGGATGTTTGGGTAAGGGATGTTGAGCCCCAGGTATGGCTACTGCATCCTAGTCGAGCCAAGGTCTAGCAGGATTGTTCTGGTTGGCCATTGGTGTAGACAGTGTGGAAGGTTGAGAAGGGGAACTTCCTTCGTCAGAAGAGTCTCCTCCTGAAGAGGAAGGAGGTGATGGAGGTGGTGAAGGTGGTATTCCAGATCCCCCTGCAGCAGGAGTGAGGATTGGATCTGTAGGGTTGACAGTGAGGTTAGTGCCTCCGAGTTGTTCTCTGATATCAGAGAAAT
>ML802255.1:417778-430486 GCA_009831015.1 Picea engelmannii
GTTTGAGTTCATAAAACTCTTTAGCCTTCTCATCGAAATACCTTTTCGACAAATACTTCTTCTGGAAGTACTTCTCGAACCGTTTCCAAGACAGGTCCTCCTCGCGGACCCCTTTCATATTCTTAAGGTCTTCCCACCAGATGAAAGCCTTCCCATTCAGATTGAAAGTGGCCACTCGAAGCTTTAGGTTCTCTGAGAAATCATGGACTCTGGAATATTTCTTCAGTCCAAGTAGCCAAGCCTCAGCTTCCTATCCCTTCTTTATCTCTCCATCGAAGGAGGGAGGTTTGGCCTTTCTGAATTCCTCAAATTTATGACTCTTAGAAGTCTTTTGCTTCTTCTGTTTCTTTTGGGAATAGGAACTGGTCCTGCTACTGGAAGAGCCTTCTGAATCGCCAGCTTCCTTCTTAGTGGAATTGTCTGGCACTAGTCCTTTACCTCTGGGGTGGACTTTTCTGGATGTGCTTCTCTCGGTGTGGCCACTGACACGACCATGATTCTACATCTCAGGTTCATGTTGCATTTGTCGCTGTAGGTCGGATAAGCTCTGCAGTAGAACTGCATTAATTTCGGTTTGCTTTTCTTGTTTTTTCATCATCCTTTCATTATCGGCCTTGCAGCTTTGCAATTCGACCATGAGACTCCTCACAATCTCAGCTAGGCCTGAAGGGGTTCCTATTGCTCTTCTTTCATCTGACTCTTCATCTCTGTTGTGGGAGCCTTCTCCCACATATTGGTGAGTCACCATTCTCTGCGTTTGTAGGTTCCCACGGTTGATCGTCCACTTGAGTGAAAAGCCAAACACTGACTACTAGTTAAGAGTTAAATTCACTTTTATAAATGGCGCATAAATTCATAACTCTTTCACATGCACACACAGTCGGGTTTTTTTTTCATTTTCCAGGTTCTTAATCCTAGGTAAGGTAGTTAAGTCAGGGGTTTACTCCTCATAGGAGTGTTTTGAATGAGGTTTATGCGCGACTCGTGCACGAGCCCAGTCAGGCCAAGTGTTGTAACCATGCTCTGATACCAATTTGTAACATACCCACTACCATAATTCAAAAATTTTCGTTGTTTTCTCAATAATGAGAATCCCTGGAGCTTGTAGCAGCAAAATGCCAATCCCTGAATCACAGGTCTTCTATTTACCTACCCGATTTTCTGTAAATAATTGTGGTCTTATGTCCCACCTAACGCAAGCGCACCAACCATGGGCCCATTTTCTCACAGGACCTTCTTCTTCTCACCCGAAGAACTCCAAGGTTCTTCTATTTCCCTATCGGAAAATCTACTCCCATAGTTCTCTCGTGCGATCCCCCCCCTTCCTAAATTTATCTAGGAATCGAAACTCATGACTTCGCGAGTTCAAAGGTTGTACACTGGGTTCTCGGATCCCCGAGACTCGATGGTCAGTCAACTCACTAACTTTTCCCCGAGGGATTTCATTACTTGCAACCTCGTGATTCCCATGGTCAACTTCTCAGGCCTTTTTTTGCGAGGCTCCGATATCCCATGTGCGGATCCAACGGTCTTCCCGCGATCCATATCCAACGGTTATTACCTTCTCGCTTCTCGCGTCCTCGTGACTTTGAATACCCAATACTTGCGCTCTCACCCTATGAGCTCCCGATTTCGTGAGATCTCTCAATCTCCTCCACCTATCCTCCTCCAATGGACGACTGACAGCCTCTCGCCACTTCGCTGCTTCACGACCTTTAACACCAATTACTTGGGCGTTCACCCTGCAAGCTCCCAAGTTCGTGAGATCTTCTCGATCTCTTCCACTTGTCCTCTTCAGATGGACGGCTCACAGCCTCTCACCACTTCGCTGCTTCGCGACTTGGAGCATCCAAACTCTGGGCTCTTACCTCGCGAACCTCCGAGGTAGCGAGATCCCTAGATCTCTACCACCTATCTTCCTCGGGTGGACGGTTCAGATCCTCTTGTGGCTTCACCACTCGTGACTTAAAGAGTCCAAATTTTGTACTTCTACCCCGCGAGCCTCCGAGCTCACAAGATCCATGGATCTCTTCTACCTGTCCTCCTCGGATGGACGGCTCATATCCTCTCGTGGCCTCGCCACTCGCGAATTAAAGCATCCAACTTTTGGACTTCTACCCTGCGAGCCTCTGATCTCATGAGATCCCTAGATCTCTGCCACCTATCCTTCTCAGATGGATGGCTCAGATCCTCTCATGGCCTCACCACTCGTGAATTAAAGCGTCCAACTTTTGGACTTCTACCCCATGAGCCTCCAAGCTCATGAAATAACTGGATCTCTGCCACCTGTCCTCCTCGGATGGATGGCTTAGATCCTCTTGTGGCCTTGCCACTCACAAATTAAAGCGTCCAACTTTTGGACTTCTACCCAACGAGCCTCCGAGCTCACGAGGCTTAATCCTCATCTATCTCTCGATAGATCTAACGACTGTCAGGTTTCCTAGCTAAGATCTGACGGTTCAGATCGGCCCCGATGCTACGCCCTTTTCTAATGCTCTTTGGACGTGGAAAACCAACGGTCCAGATGTTCTCATGGAGTTGGGATATCTACGGTTCAGATTTCCTCTCTACTCACAAAGATAGAGGAAAAAGGGTTAAGGAAATTAATGCCCTCGCTCATTCCTTCGATTTAATGATTGTGAATGATGACAAGTTCCCCGAAAAGATTTCATTCGTTGATTAATACTTATCCTTACGCTGCTACTTTGGGATTTCAAAGAGGATCATTTTTCTTCATACAGGGTTGCTAAGGCTTGCACATCCAAGTCCTTTTTCCAGGTTCTTGGTAAGCCTTTCTAAGAAGGGAATTTATGTGAAGAGATCTAATCCAGGGCATTCCTGAATACAGATAAGGGAAATAAATTCCCGAGAACGGATTGTATACCTGACTTAGTTCAACCTGGGCATGACTAGATGCATTTTTATCGACGTAAGTTGTGCATGGCTTCCTCTATTACGAGCATATGTCCATTAATTATTATCAAAACATTCACAGGCATTCTTACACTAAAATTGCTCACAATCTCACAGTGTTGTGAGTATGTATATATATATGTATACTAGTGTATGAATTTCAAGATGCAATACATAAAATACTTATCAAAAATAACACCAGAAGTGGGAGCAACCACTGAGAGGGGTGCTCGTTTCCACCCAACCGTAGGCTCAGCGACTCCCAATGGATTTACCACTAGCCACCCCCGAGCTGAGACCACGATGCTCTGAGACTGCATCTTTCTGTCTGCCAGTGACCAGGAGTGAAGGTTGCAATCCTCCCTCTCTGGTATCACTCACTCTGCGTAAAAACTGCCAGAGTTCCCCTCGCATCTGCCCTCTTAATCACTTCTTCCATACACATTATCCTCTCGTGAGGTTGTGTGTGGCACGATTGCCCTCACGCCGATCAGGCCTGATGGCTCTACGAATGGGCGGTTCACCATCCCATCCCTCATCAAGCCATCCGCCTACCAGGCTACGAGGCATTGAATTTCAGGGCCAGCGAGCCGCTTTTGGTTCTCCGGGCCAGTGGAGTCCAAATACGGTATTCAATTCTCGGTGGAAGTTAACGCCACCCTTTCAGGTGCCTTCCACCACCATCATGGTCTCTTTTCTGCACATCCCCTCTCACCAGTCCTACAATAAATTCAAGATATTATTCACATTCATTGACCTCTTCCTGCAGGTCCATTTTCATCACATATTCATACTTATGAGTTTGCCATAGTCCTCGGCCAGTCTAGTTATATTTACAAACTGGGGGAAACAGGGTGTTACACTCGCCTTCCAAGTCCCTTAGATAAATAGAAATATTTCGCAAAGATTCTTCAATATCTTTTTTTTTAATCGAATAATCAACTAGCCAGTTTTCCATGTCATCTTCACTATACTAAAGAATGTCGTGGAGTTTTTCAAATAATAACCCTTTAAAGATATCAAATTGTTCATCAAATGCTTGCTTTATTAAGAACAATGAGTTGAGTATAAATTTTGGGTCTTGGACCTCATTGGTGCTCCCATCTAAATCTATCTCAGTCAGCTTTTTCAATAATTCTTCTCTTCTGGTTATGGCCTGCCTGCATCTTTGAACAATAAAATTCAGGTTTTTAACATTTTCCTTCCATCATGTGTTTAGTTGTTGTATCCAGTTCGGAGAAGGGAGATCCTCTTTTCTTCTTCTCAACTCTGTCATATTGGTAACTTTAAACCCAAATGGTACAACTCCATCGAGGTAAAAACCTTCCTCGTTTTTCAAATCTGCCTGTAAATATTCATGAAAAGTGTGTGCTCTCGTTCCAAAAGAGACCATGCTCTTTGACATATCCTAAGCCTCTATAATTAATTCCATCCTTTTCTTGATATTATTCTCCACATAGCCCTAGGCTGATGTGAGAAGGCTTGTTGATCTTTTTAATTTTGTTGCAAGTGTGGTAGGCCCGATCATTGCTAAAGGACTAGCAAGTACTAGAAGAGGAATTAAAGTTTCCTCCAATTACTTGATTCATTCCTTTAACTTTACATTCTCTGCTTCAAGGCATCCAATATAATTATCTAGAGCATCTCTAGTTACTCAGTGAATTTGGGAAATTTCGGAAGGCCGCATGTTCTGTAGGTTAATATCTGAATAAGATTTCCCCTTTATATTCTTTACATCTCTTTTCTCAATAATCAAATTTTTGGACTCGCTATAAAAAACAATGATCTGAAATACAAAAGACTCTTCTTCATTGAGGTATCGCTCTCAATTATTTCCATCTGAGGATTTTGGTGAGAAATGTTCTCTAGTTGGTCGACATTGGGGAACACTTTTTCAATGTCAATTTCGAGTTCCATATCCTTGAGGGAGAGGTCGTGGATGTTGCTTTCATGTCGAGGTCCCTCCTCTTCTTGCACAATGTTTTTTCTTTTCTTCCTCAAGGGAAGTTTGTGAGAAATTTCAATTTTTCTTGAAGGAGGGTTCTTATCTCCTCCTTCGCTTGAAGAACTGTAAGTTAATTTCTTAATTTGGTGGGTCATTGGAGTGCTTCTCCGAGATGTTGTAATCTTTGGAGTGACAGTCGGGGATTGGTAACTTTTCTCACCCAAACCTTTTTCTCTATGCTTGTACGACTCATTGGTGTTGAGTATCATTTCCAGGTCACCAGTGTCACGAGTGGGAGTGCCTGAGACATTATCTCCATCTTCATTCAGAATAACATTAATGAAATAACTGTTGAAACCAACAGCCAATAGATTTTCTACAAAAATACAAATAGGGTCGAACCCTTTTACTCTTTCAACATATTTTAAATTGAGGCTATGGAAGTGGCCCGCGAATTCATCAATCTTGTTCATATTTTTGAATATGAAATTGCCAACTTTCCAAGGCAGAGGTATGAATTCCTTTTTTCTCTTTTCATGGAAAAAATGCAACGAGTAGTTGTACTGCCTTGCTATTTCAACAACAAACATTTTTTTAGATATGTGGCATAGAAGGAATGGAGGATTTTCATTGGACCCAAAAATTCTTATAACATTATAATTCTCCATTTGTTCTAGTGTCCCCTTCCTATCCAAGAACTTACTCTCCCAATCAGACATCCGGGGAGTGTCCTTTCCAAACAACAATTCTTTAAAGATTGAAATAAAATCATTAAAAACTTCATAAAAATGTTTGGAGGCCTTGTCCCTCCATAATGTTTGATACCAGAAAGTTACTAGGTAGAACTCATAGTTTACCTTCTTACACACATATAATCTCAGGAACTGACAACAATGCGCTATTGTGAAAACCAAATAAGATGACATAAAAAATTTATTGTCCTTCTTGTATTGTGACAATTGGGAAGATATTTCAATGGAAATCAACTTACCCCAATCGAGATGGCCTGTTTTTTGACCATAAAATATCGAATGTAAAGAATCATCAGGGAGATGATGGTTGTAGTTTCTTGTCCTGTTATCCTTGTGAAAATCCATGCAATTTCCTGAACAGGATTTTTAAATGAGCCAACCTGTAATCTCGTGATGTCCTCGGGGATGACCACTGGGTTCTCTAGGAATTCAGGTAAGAGGTCCAATCCATTTTCATGCTTCTTTAAGAACTCCCTGCAATCTTCACTCTTGATGGTGAGCATAGGCTGAGGAAGTCTCAACATCTTACATAATACTTGAGGCGATAGAGAGACAGAGGAATGGAACCACAACTGAATAATTCATTGGCTTGGAATATATCTCTTGATGCATCGGGTGACCAACTCCTTATAGTCAAATAATTTCGAGACACAACATGCGTGCACAATTCTAGACGTCTAGATTACTTCCTTCTGGGCAGAAGGGGATGAGTAGTAGGAATATGCTCCGGACCACTGAAAACTCTAGTCCTCACACCTGAAAATTTTCAATGTATTTGCACAAAACTATTGTCGAGTTGCTGCCATAATTTGATGAGAACGCTCCCTTGCTCCAGATTATGTTTAAAATGAATACTGGAGGGGGATAATATAATCCTCCTTAAATCCTACTTTAATGCATTTTAATAGGAGATCTCCTCGAGCCTTTCGCTTTTTAATGACGATCCTTTCAAACCTGTATGTTAAGTTATTAGCATTAAAAGCATAGTAAATGTGCATTGGGAAGGGCATGAGGGTGACAGGGACAGATAAGAGCAACATATGATTTGAGATTTTTGTGAACCTGAGAACCCGTGAGTTCACAACAGTATTAGGTGCCAAATTGGCTAGTTATAGAATGACGTTGTGGTTGGATGGACTCATCATAGGAGGAATGAGACTTGGAATTTCAGGGAGTAAAGGGATCAAAATGTAGATCGCAGAACCTTTTTTGGTGCAATGTGTATATCATGGAACATGGGAGCATGAAATTTCAATCCGCCAACCCGGGAACCCGCTATCGTAGAATCGACTAAGTATGGAACAACATGATGGTCGATCAGACTCGTGATGTGAAGTTATAGATGGAGATGAGAAATTGTAAGTCCACCAACCTGGGAACCCACGGTCTGAAAAATGCGACTAAGTGTAGAACTAGAAAGGGATAGTAGGAGGGAAAAAGGAAAAAGGAAAAACGGTTAAGTATAGAAGAGGGAAAAGAAAGGGAGAAAATAATTCAGGAAAATAGAAAAGGGGAGGGAAATTTGGAAGCAGGAAATGACCTCAAAAACATGCTCCAACTGTGGGATGATGACCCCCTGTGGGTTGTCAAGAATCCAGAATCTCTGGTGACCATGTGATTTCACCCATTAGGCTATGGAGTCATATTAAGAATATACAAGCTAAAAATAAAATTATGTATATTAAGAATATACAAGCTAAAAATAAAATTATGTACAATGAGAATGAAAAAGTGTTAGGAGAAGAAACCTTTTAGATTTTTCCTATTGAGAGGAAACATTAACCTTTTTCCTTTCATGTCTTGGAGCATATATGAGTTGAAGCCCAATATATTTTTGATGACATAGGGTCCGATCCATAGTGCTTCGAACTTTGTATTCATGGATGACTTCTCCTTGGCTTTGTTCCAAAGCAGTACCAGTTCTCCCTTCTGAAAGTTCTTCATAGTTGTGCTTTGATCAAAATATCTCTTGACACTCTGCTACCTCTGAGAAGTTCAATTTAGAGCCTTTATTCATTCCTCTTCGAGCTTGAACAATTGATTGATCCTTTTTTGGATAGGCGAAGTGTCTTATGTATCCTCAGTATTAACCACATAGATCAAAGCATTAAGCTCGAGGTTAATCGACATTTTTTCCTCTTTCCCATAAACCAATAGATACAGAGACATCCTGGTGCTATCCTTCAGGGTTTTCATGCTTGCCCATAATTCTTCTGTCAACTTTAAATGCCAATTCCTCCGATTGCTATCAACAATTTTATTCAATATTTGCACAAGTGTTTTGTTCATGAATTTAGCAAGGCCATTTCCTTGTGGATAATAATTTCATGATTGACCCATGATGATCCCATATTGTCTAAAAAACTCTGTGAACTTTGACCCAATGAATATTAAACCATTTTCTATGATAAATTTATCAGGGACACCAAACATCGACATAATGTTGTCCTTGAGGAATCTAATCAATTCTTCGACGTCATCCTTCTTTAGCGCCACCGCTTCTGGACATTTCATGAAATAATTGGTAGCTGTTAGAATGTACATATTCCCCTTGCCATATTTAAGATTAATCATCCCAACAACATCAATTCCCCACTGGGAAAATGGTGTTCCACCACAATCAGCTACAGATGCATCACAACTTTCTTTACTTTTTCTGAAAACTGCTGACATGACAAACATCTCCTTATTGCGGCATACAAATCCCTAAAGATTGACGACCAATAAAACCCTGATCTAATTATTTTGTGGGAAGTTGTAGTAGGTGCAAAGTGTCCACTGCATATTCCCTCATGGAATTCTTTGATCATTCCTTGAGCTTGATTCTCATCGACACATCTCAACAATATGCCATCAAAATTTACTCTAAAAAGTTTGTTAGCAATCAACACGTATTGGTTCTCCTTCATCTTGAGTGTCCTTCGTTGTTGGCCCTTGGTTATGGAAATAAGCGAAGAACAAGGAAGAAAAGGCAAAATGTGAATTTCGCGGAAGACACATTGACTGTTACTGGGTTGAAGTGAGCAAAAGAGCAGAAAAGACGGAGCGAAGTACGAGAAAGTAAGATGTTGGATGAGGAGAGTGAGGATGATAGGTAAGCAAGAAAGAATGATCATGGACAACTTAGAAAGCAGAAAAATCCACCATTAGATGCTTGGGAGCACCGCGCGAAGACGGAAGGAAAGACAGGTTGGCGAAGCCCTGAAAACGCCGTTCAAGTTGACCTAGGGTTTTGGTATCTAGGGTTTTAACACCTAGGTTTCATCCTAAGGAGGTCAGTGAGATATTGTAATGTATAAATAAGTATCTACATGAGGGAAGGAGGTTTGATCTAGTGGTTGTCATTGCTGTTACTATTGTTGCTGTGTGGTTGAGTGAGTAATATTGGGCGAGAGAGAAGTGTTGAGTAAGAGAGCCTTCTATATTGTAAGATCTTCAGCTAGATGCAAATATCATCCCTGCAACTAGGTGTGCAGGGAGGGAAGAGATAAAGAGAGGAAGAAAGAGATCTACTAGCTAAGAGCACAGAAAATAACTGTATGCTTCATCTTAATACATTATAAAGAACAATTTTGTGGACGTATCCCTAGAGAGAGGGTGAACCACATATATCTATCTTGTGTGTGTGACTGATGCTATGTTATTTTGCCTTGATATAATGTTATTGCATTGCTATGGTATATCTGATAGATGTGTGGAAAAGATCTAAGCTAATAAGTGATATATTCATGTTGTATTGTTCTAGTATTAGATCCACTTGATATTTCCCTTGGTTATAGACATCTCTGTCATGCAACCTCCCCATAGTTTCTTCGGGTGAGATTGCATCTACTTTGTAGGTGTAGCTGAAAGGGCCAGTAGTTAGGGTTTGTTGGTGCGCTCTTGGAGATGAACCCTGGGTCTGCCCCTGTGCCAACAAATGGTTCCGTTGTCGGGACATGAATCTTCATAAGGGAATGTCAAGGTGGTTCCCATCAAAGACAAAGATTTAGAAGTGGATAGAGAATCAAGAGAAGGACTTTGTTGAAGCCCATAACAAGAACCCTAATCTTAGTATAGAGGATTGGTTCGAGAGAAATATCTTTACTGATATACATGAGATTTTCTTTGGAGGAATCCATCAGGAGCTATATGAGTGGTTAGCTAGGTTAGTTGATACCTAGTTTGAGATCAGATCTAGACCTCTTGTAGTTTGAACATCGACGCTGATCAAGAAGGTCAAGAGAGTTGATAATGCCATGTCATGAGCAATAGATCACTGGTTTGATAGCACCATTGGAGGCTACATCACTAAGTTTTATGTTGACAGAGTAGAGTCACATAGACAAGCAGAGAGATATTTCTTTAAGGGACCCAGAGGAAAATTTTTACATTTTCTGAAGTTGAGGATCAAGATGCTATTGCATGAGAAGAACATCTTGAAGATACAGTAGGTTGGTCCGATTTGAATCAGCTAATGTTCAATAATTCATACAATGAAATTGACACAGAGGCTGGACATATGCGCAGTGGGAGAGTGTTACAAGAAGTTCATCTTGTGAACTTATTGAAGAAGAACTACAGGGATGAGGGATTCTATAGTGGAGAAGAGGCAGACCTGATGGATGAAGAGCATTCAGAACCCACTAGGGCAGAGGAAGAGGAAGTTGAAGAACCTCGTCGGGATGAGCCAAAAACTTCAGGAACTGCGCAGATTGTTGAGGTAAGTACTATTAATCCCCCTGTTGTCTCAACAACATTAAGCAATCAAAGTAATCCAAGTCACCATAGTGTTTAGAGCACTATCACTAGTAGTCCACCACATACTTAGACATGAAACCTAGGAAGATCTATGACAAACAAGATGAGGCTCCCTATCTTTAGGGGAGATGGGTCTAAAGACCTTGATCAACACTGGTTCCTATGTGAAGCCGTATGGAATATTAAAAATGTCACCAACGAAGCAGTTAAAAGAACCCAATTTAGTACTACCCTTCGAGATCACGCACTAAGCTGGTACATGAAGCTTGTCTAAGGACTTGGACAACCTAAGCCACTAAATGAGATCAAGAATGCATTTACTGTAGATTTAAATAAACCCAAGTCATAGTCACAGTGTATTATAGAGATGAAAGAGATCAAACAGAAGGTAGCCGAACTTGTTTGGGAATTCGACCATAGATTTAAGACCTTAATAGGCCAATTGACTTTTCAGATCCTAGATGAGCAGAACAAAGAATGATTCATTACTGCCTTGTTACCACACATCAGATTTCCTTTGATGCAACAGAGGATTGATTTGCAGGCCGAGGCATTGGAGATCTCCATGAAGTTAGAATCAGCCCCTATGGGAGAATCCATCTTAGGTATGAGTCAGATCTTGAGTCAGCTAACTAGTTTGTCTCTGCAGGTCGAATATATGAAAAAAGAAAAGGGGAAATATAAAAGAGAAGACATCTAGTGTGTCGGATGAAGATCAGAGGGCCATGACAAGGACCACTGTCCCCTATTCCATGAATACTTGGCCCATGGAGCTCCGAGCCCTTTGAAGAAATTCACTTTACCCTAGTGCGAAGTATGTCGAAGTAGGCATCCTATTGGTGAGTGCTATTACATGCAAAAATATGTTCAAAACCCCCCAAATTTGTATTGCACATTTTGTAATTCCATGGGACATGATGATAGAGATTGTAGGGCTTACGATCTCATGCATGAAAGGTCAAGATACATATACAAGATTCAAGGAAAAGTACAACAAGAAGGAAATACTATGCAGTATAAATCCCCTGGGAGAGGAAACTTCAATCCTCACGGTGGAGGAGGAGGAGGAGGAGGAGGAGGAGGTATGGGTTGAGGCCGAGGATAGATCACCTGTTATAACTGTGCACAACCACAACATTTGGCAAGGGACTGTCAGAACCCTTGTACCACTTGCAGCTATTGCAACTCCTTCGAGCATGTTATTGAGGAATGTCTAGCATTGCTAGCTAAGCTTCATGAGAGACGAGGACTCTAGAAAAACCTGAAAGTGCAAATGATATACAACAAACCTCATGGAGAAGACCCTAGAGTCACAGTTATTACTAGAGGATGTGTTGTTATAGGAGAAGATAGACTGATCCAAGGAAATACTACAAAAGACTCAAGAATTAGGAAAGCTGCAGAGAAGATCCAAAACTTTGATGCAAAGAAAGAAAGACAAATATTCGAGGAGTCAAGAAAAGAGTTCAAAGGAGACCAAGGCTCTTCATCAAAGACACAACTATAAGTAAGGGAATATGGAATGCCTTAGGCATTTGATCATTTTACTTCCCAAGAGAAGGAAAAGAGGTAAGCAAGCTCATGTGATTTAATCAGGCAATATGAACTAGGAAAAATAGACCCCCTACTGAATAGGAAAGTACACCAAATCGCTAAGAAGAGAAGGAATAATAAGGAATTACACTTAAATGCTCAAATAGGTGAATATGATATAGACTATGTGGTCCTCGACTTAGGGTCAGAGGTCAATGTCATGACGAAACAAACTTGGACACTAATGGGAAAACCTAAGTTGATATATTCCCCCATCAGGCTTAGAATGGCTAATCAACAAGTTGTAAGCCCCTTTGGAGACTGGAACATGGCCCTCTGGACATCGACAGAGTAAGAACGTTTGCAGATTTTGAGGTAATTGAGATAGTTGATGATAACTATCCTTACCCTACGCTGTTAGGAATTGATTGGGCTTTCAATAATTCTACTATGGTTGATTTAAAGAAAAGACGTATGACTTTTGAAACAGATGGCCTTAGGGTCATTGCACCTTTAGATCCATATGAAGGTTAGCGATACACAGATCCCATCAGAGAAGAAGACTGCACATATGAACTGGAAAACATATACAAATTAACAACAAGATAGCATGATTACATTAATCCTACTGTCGATGGAAACCTATCCTGGAGAAGTGACAATGCATGTTTATAAGACTCAAAATAAGCACTGGAAAAATGCCAGAACAAAATGTATGAAGTATTTACAAGAATATCTGCTAGATTAACCAGAGAAGTTCACTGGATCGACACAACAGTAAGTAACTTACCCACCTTTCATGGTTTGAATCCTTTAGAAACCTTC
>ML802255.1:430586-446281 GCA_009831015.1 Picea engelmannii
AATAAGCACTGGAAAAATGCCAGAACAAAATGTATGAAGTATTTACAAGAATATCTGCTAGATTAACCAGAGAAGTTCACTGGATCGACACAACAGTAAGTAACTTACCCACCTTTCATGGTTTGAATCCTTTAGAAACCTTCTTGTCGGACTTTGAAGAAAGTGTACCAATGCAACAAAGATTGTTGATGATGGATGAGGCCCTGAAAGAAACCCCAACAAGATGGTGGGGGACACACAAAACCAACATTGTAGATTGGGTACAATGTCGTACATTGATGATAGTGCAGTTCTTAGCATAAGTAGAAGGCTGTGAAGTTTGGTACACAGGTCAGAGTTGCCCAAAGGACCATGTGCAAATTTGCGAGGCAGCCTGGAGCAACATCCCTCAAGAGTAGCGGGTGCACAAATTCATTAACACACTGGACACAACACCTATCAACTGGTACCTTCAAGCAGAGTTGCGCCTCATCACTACAGATTGGGAAGGTATGACTTAGAATTTTGTAACCACCTTCTTATTTGAAAGTAAATATCCTTCAGTAGATCAAGCATTACAAATTGTAAGACATAAAGTATTCGAGGAGGCATCTAACCTCCCTTTGGAGCAAGAAGAGGATGAATGGACTACGCCTCTACAAAAACTGCAAGGTTGTTACTACATCAATGTTGATGAAGACGATGATCCAAGAAAGGTGAACATCGCCGAAACAGAAGGCCAAGGAGATGTGGAAGGACTAGGAGTCAAGTTACCATTCATTGGACAACCAATCAATATTAGGAAAGTCAATATTTGAATAGAACAGACACTGAAGCTTGCCAATGTTGGAGATTATTGGGATGCTACCACTATTGACAAGATTACAAAATTACTGCATGAATATCAGGACTTGTTTCCAACCAAGTTCACTGATATGAAGGGAATTAAAGGTCCTATGGGAGAGATGAGGATCCCTTTGAAACCACATGCAAGACCAGTCAAACAGAGACCCTACAGACTGAACCCTAAATATAAGGAGAAAGTGAAGATCGAGCTCGACATAATGTTGCAAGCTGGGATTATAGAACCCGTGGAGGAATCAAAATGGATTATCCCTATGGTGGTGCAAGACAAGAAGACATGAGAGATAAGGATATGCATATACTTTAGGAAGTTGAATGATTCCTATTTGCATGATCTCTTCCCTACACCGTTCACTGACAAAGTATTAGATAATGTGGGAGGCCAGGAAGTATATTCTTTTATAGATGGATTTTTAGGATAGCATTAGATCCGGATTGCCAAGGAAGATCACCATAAGACCACGTTTGAAATAGAATGGGGGTTCTATCAGTATACAGTGATGCCATATGGATTGAAGAATGCCCCAAACATCTTTTCCAGGGTGGTGGTCGAAGCATTCAAGGAGTTCTTGCATAAATTTCTAGAAGCATATTTCGATGATTGGACTGTTTTTAGGTTATTGAAAAACCATATTGAATGTCTAAGGCTAATGTTGGATAAATGCAGGCAGTGTCAAATTGCATTGAATCTGAAGAAGTGAATCTTCTTCTCATCATTTGGAGTGCTCTTAGGTAATATTGTATGTAAGCAGGGATTGCTGGTAGATCAATATAAAATTGCCATCATAGTTGATCTACCCCCTCCTACTTCAGTCAAATAGTTGTGCACTGTGCTGGGACACACAGGATATTACAAGAAGTTCATTAAAGGATATACCCAAATAACAACACCCATGGAGAAGCTTTTGAAGAAATATTGTTAGTTCAGTTGGACAGAAGAATGCCAGTAGAGCTTCGATACACTGAAACAAAAAATGGTTACTGTGCCCATTCTAGTCTTTTCAGATTGGAGCAAGGAATTTCACGTACATGTCGATGCGTATTCCATTGCATTAGGAGATATGTTAGCACAACTTGGTGAAGGAGATATTGACCATCCATTAGCTTTTTCTACTAGGAAGCTATCAATAGCAGAGGTCAACTACACCACCACTAAGAGATAAGGGTTAGCCATGGTGTATACGCTATAGAAATTCCGTGACTACTTGTTGGGAGGACACTTTAAAATGTTTACTAATCACTTCGCATTGAAATACCTAGTCAACAAGCTAGTGTTGGGGGGGAGAATATGCAGATGGCTTCTTCTCTTTCAGGAATATGACTTTGAGATCATAGTAAAACCAAGAAGAATGAACAAAGGTCTTGACCACTTGTCGAGGTTGGAACATGGAGAAGAGCCCACTAGTTTAGAGGATACACTGTTGAATGCACAGTTACAATCCATTAGAAATATTGATGACCACTTCAAAAAAATAGTCCAGTTCTTGTCAACAGGAATGCCCCCTAGCCAGTATACAATTCCCCAGAAGAAACAACTAGTAGTGCACCGTGTCGAATTTTCACTTATATCTGGACAACTATACAAGATGGGACCTAATGAGATATTGAGAAGATGTGTTATGGAGGAAGAATGAATGATGATCCTTGTGGAAGCTCATGAAGGCATCGCAGGAGGGAATTACGCAGGGAAAGCAACTACGCAGAAGGTGCTTAGAGATGGCCTTTGGTGGCCTACATTACACAGAGATGCTAAAGACTATTACAAAGCCTTTGATGCATGCCAAAGAGTTGGGAAACCATCCAGAAGAGATGAAATGCCACTAGCACCACAACTGACCCTACAAGCATTTGAGAAATGAGCCATTAACTTTGTGGGACCTATAAACCCACCAGGAAAGCGCACAGGAGAAAGGTACATAATTACAACAATAAAATACTTGACCAGATGGGCCGAAGCAAGTGAAATTAAGGACTGTAGTGAAAATACAACTGCATTTCATATTTGATGACATCATAACCATGTTTGGATGCCTAAAGATCCTTATGAGTGATCAAGGCACACATTTCATAAATAAAATAGTTGAAGCCCTGACTGAGGAATTTGCAGTCCACCATCAGAAGAGCACACCTTACCATCCACAAGAAAATGGGACAGTGGAAGCATTCAATAAGATTTTGGAGACAACGTTGATGAATATTTGCAGCATGAACAGGGATGACTAGGATTTAAGAGTACTAGTAGTACTTTCGGCCTATAGAACCACTTGTAAAAAATTAACAATGCAGACCCCTTTCAAGTTTGTTTATGGTCTCGAAGCCGTTGCTCCAATGGAATACCTGGTGCCAAGCTTAAGAATTGTTGCCTTTATAGATATGGATGAAACTGGCACTATACAAGAGAGGCTCGCACAGTTGGTTGAACTTGAAGAAGACAGATTTATTGTAGGATTTCATCAGAAGGTGAAAAAGGAAAGAGAGAAGGCCAATCATGAAAGGCACATCAAGAAGAAGGCATTAAAGCATGGTGATCTAGTATTGACATATGACAGTAAGTTCATCAAGCATCCTGGGAAGTTTAGAATGCATTGGCTCGGGCCATATGAGATCGCCTATGTTACAGAAGGAGGAGCTGCATAGTTGAAGACTTTGAAGGGAGAATGGAAGGATGGATTAGTAAATGGGAGCCGGATGAAGTTGTACTATGACAACCATCTGCATCGAATCTCTAAGTAAGAGCATAAGGAAAAGGGTATAGGTACCAGGTGTAGTTGAAACTGGGTACCAGACACAGAAAAGACAGTTTGCACAAGGAAGGAGAGGATGCATAAAGCAAAAAGAAGAGGTTGCACTGCGTAGTCTGAAGTCAAAGTAAAATAGAAATATCAGATCTGAAGTGCCTCAGGATGAGTCACAGGTAAGTGTTGGGGGCCTGTTGGCCCTTGGTTATGAAAATAAGTGAAGAAGAAAGAATAAAAGGAAAAATGTGAACTTTGCGGAAGACACGGTGACTGTTACTGGGTCAAAGTGAGAAAAAGAGCAGAAAAGATAGAGTGAAGTCTGAGAAAGTAAGTCGTAGGATGAGGAGATCGAGGATGACATGTAAGCAAGAAATAAGGACCGTGGACAGCTCAAAAAGTGGAAAAATCCACCATTAGATGCTTGGGAGCACCGCGCGAAGAAGGAAGGAAAGACAAGCTGGCGAAGCCCTGAAAATGCGGGTCAAGTTGACCTAGGGTTTTGACACCTAGGTTTCAGCCTGTTATCACCCTATAAGTTATAGGATCAACTGGTGACTGGAATATTATCTGTCTCTAGTGTTTATTTTAACAAATGATCTTTCATTCTGCAAATAATTTGAAAAAGAAAAGAAAAAAGAAAAAGGAAGAAAAGAAAAAAGAAAAAGAAAGAAAAGAAAAAGAAAGAAAAAGAAAAGAAAAGAGGGCATAAAATAATTTCAATAAAAGCCCCATGCAATAATAGTAACTTGGTCCATACCTTTCAAGCATGGCCAAGTTCTCTTTAAATTGATGTTGATAGGATTAGTGAATAAGTTTTGCTAAACCGTTTAATCTTAGCCAAAGTGTATAGGTTAGATTAGTGAATAAATTTGGCCAGACTGTCTAATCTTGGTCAAATAGCCCCAGGGTAGAGTAAATTCTTAACCCAACAATTTAATCTGGGTTAATTGTCATAGAAAACCAGGTTAGAGTATAGGATAGTGTATTTATTTCAATAAAACCAGCTTGATGATCATTGTTACACCATGATTTGGATACCTAAAATGTTGTTTGACTAACCCCTTGGTGGTTGTAGACATGAAAAAGCCTTGGAAAAACCCGTGAAATGCACTTATCCTAAGTCTTTAAGTGCATTTATTTTCCGCAACCTCACTTATGCTCCACTCATATATCAATGGTCCAGATGAATGCAGGCAGATCTATGGTGAACAGATATTTCCGGACCCCCCCGACCGTCCTATCTTTAACCAAGGGGGGGGGGTGTCCAAAATTGCTGATAAGACCTATGTGCATCTGGACTGCTTAGGTTTAAGCACGTAGATCTATGATCAACATTGGATTCCGGACCCCCCCATCCATTCTGCCTTTAATGGAGGGGGGGGGTCCAGAATGTGTGATAAACAACGCGCATAGATCTGTGGCCCAGAAGCAAGCGCATAGATCAACGACTCAAGATGTTTTTCGAACCCCCCTGACTGATCTGCCTTTAACTGAGGGGGGGGGGTCCAAAATGGGATCTTTTCTCTGGGGGGGCCATGTCTATATGTGGCATCGATCTATCGGTCCCGAGTCCCATCGCCTCCTACTGACTGACATACCTTCGTCACCTCCTAATGTCATCATCCAACTTTCCTGAAATAGTCATGTCCCATAATTTCTGTCAGTCCTTCCCCCCCATTCGCTTGTGGCAAGCCCCCTCACCATGACCTTTACCCCAATCGATAGTCGCCACATCACTCATCTGTATCCCTCAGTCACCGTCACCTGCCATCTCACACTCTAAGTAATCCGTTGGCCATTTATTACTGGATGACCTATCCGTTAACCAGCTGACCTATCTCCCGTGCCCAATGAACACCCGTTTACTCAAAACTACCCTCACTCTTCCTATTTTCACCATTCACCCACTCATCGCACCAGAGAAATTTACACTGTTTTCTCCTCCGTCACATTCATTTGCCACCACCCATAGTTATCCCCACTAACTTTGTTTTTCTTGTAGGTACTGTTGCAGTAATGGCGCCAAAGTCAAAACAAGCAGAAGGAGAGGAGAATTTGTTTCTCCCACCTCCTGTCAACCTTGACAGGATCCCACTGGTCGACAAAGACTGCTTAATCGTAGATACAAAGTGCGATTTTGATTTCGCAGACCTTCATTCATGGCTCAAGGAAGTTTTCCTAGACTAGAGTGATGAAATTGGACTCTGGGATTCCAACTTACACCTTTACCTCTTCCCTCAGATTCACCCTTTTCTAGTGTTCACCCTCAAGTGCCAAGCCCACTACATTCCTGAGAAACGAGCCATCATTTCCTCGTCTGGAGAAATTATGTTCCTCATCACGCCTGAATCCATCGACCAAATGATACAAGTCCCCCGAGCTAACTCTGCATCACCATTCAACCTAGAAATGCTCACAGAATTATACCATAAGATGACCTTCCCCCAAAGAGCTCAAATATTTGACATATTCCTCCCACCATCTGCTCAATTTCCCTCCACAAATCCCCTTTATCCTTCTTCAATCTTTTCGACCAAAGGAAACCAGATCATCTTGTCCCTGTCCGCCTTGACGGGATACTATTCAGATCAGTGGGTAGATGAACCCATTCTAGGATTTTTATCCATCTTCTCTACCGATGAGAAGCTCACTACCTAGTTTGACTTCAGCACGTTTCTGGCGAATAATATTCACGAACAATTTGTTAATTTCACCACGGAGGGCATATTCCGGTACTCTTCCATATTGGCATATTTGTTCGTTTTATTCCAGGCGGAATTTTTTTTCTTTTCCATGCAGAAGATGGATGGAGATGGTAGACCCCAGGCAGTGACCGCATGGACCTCCTTGCTCAAGCACAACTCCACAGATTTCAGTTTCAAGGAGTTCATCGATCAATTCTACCACCCAGTGGTGAGTATGCTTAGTGGCAGGCCCGAGCCTTGGATAAATGATGAAGTTCAGAGGATCCTACATCTCTCAGATCACACAAAGACGGGTGATTGGTATTTATACCAAAATCACATTGAGATCATAGTATACAGGTGCGAGTTGGCATCGTATAAGTTGCCCAAGTACCTGCCTGTCATAATTTTTGCTTTGGAATATATAAGGTAGATGATAAATTATGATGATATCCATTTTGTGTCACTGAAGAAAAAGCAACAGCTCAGAATCAAAGGGCAGATTGGCTCTTTCATCTGCAACAATCGTGGCACTGGAGAAGAAGCAGACAGGCTACTGAAGGAAATGAAGTTCTTCATGAGTTTCCCATGGCATTACGATCCTTATGGGATTATCTCCAAGATGAGAGTGAAAAACAAGAACATCCCATACGCCCATGAAGCTAGGCCTGAAGTCAAGAAATTTGCAAACCAGACAGCCTGGGAACCTAATACATTGGTCGAAGCAGAACAACAGGATCCCCTGGCCACTGTATCTCAAACAACCACACCACAGGTTCTGAAAGAGAAAAGGCCTAGGTAGGATTTATCTCCGCTTATCACTAAGGTATCATCAGAAGAATTCCAATTGCATACCAAGAGGCCTAAGACCATTTCAGTTCCTGGCCCGACCGGGGAAAAAGAAGCCCCGTCTACTACAGTGACCAAGGTTGATAGACCACCCCTCGGTGCAAGCCTCCAGTGTGTCATAACCTCAGCATTGCTGAAGAAATCTATAGATTCTCCGTCGACCACCAAACCAGGAAAGGTAGAACTGAAGCTGAGTATCTTTGAAAAATATGATCTGATCAAGAAAAGAAACCAGACCCTAACCAGCAGCACTTGCGCCCAGTTCTGGAAGAAGACGTCGACTGCACAACATAGGCTGCTATCGACATTTGACACCGAGAAGGGAAAAATGCATATGACATTCCTCTAGGCATAGGTGCCAGATCCAAAGGTGGTCACTGATTACAAAAGGGCCACCTTCGAATTCCAAACGAAGGATGTGCATCCGACTGATCAGATGGATGTGCACAAGCAAACAGGGGAAATGGTATTTTATACACTTGCACATGCTTCAACTACTACATCCAAATTGCAAGTGTCCCTGAACAACGTTCAAACACAACTGAAGTTGGAGAATATATCGTCCTTTTCCAAGGACAATAGGATCAAGACTTTGGAGGAATTGGTCCTCAAGATCCGTTACGATCCTTCAAATGTGAAAGCAGCCGAGGAGATGATTAAGAAGAAGAATGCTGACATAGCCTCCTTAAGGAAACAATTGAAACTCCTTCCCATAGAGGATTCGCTGGCAAAGGAAATAGCAGAGAAAGAAGGAGAGAAAGATGAAATGCTCAAGCTACTCATGGAGCAGAATGCACAGCTAAAAGAAATGGAAGTTGAGACAGAGAATCTAGTAAAAGAGAAAGAACAAATGAAGCCAATGGAAGTCATTCCATTGAGTGCCATTCCAATTTTTGGAGTGAGCATGGCATCCATGATAAAATTCCCATCCGCTACTCCATTGACATCCCTGGAAAAGACAACAGACTTGGCTAAGTCTATGGAAAAGATGAACTTGCAGGAAACAGAGATCAGCAGGCTCAAAAAGGAGATTGAGAACCTTCAGGAACTCAATTATTCTATTTAGATCAACCTCTCCAAGGAAAAGCAGGTAACAGGTCAGCTCAAACAAGAGTTACAACAGCTCCAGAAGAAAACAGTGGCAGGAAAAACTTTGGCCAAGGTTAAAGAAAGTGTATGGATAGACATCACCAAGTCCATGAACGAGATATGGCCCATGATACAGATCATGTTTGAGAAGAATGAATTGGTGCAGAGAAGCAAACAGGCCATTGAGAAGATCAAATCAGAATTGGGAGAGATGCCAACACAGGCGAACGAGATCATCAAGTTCCTAAATTCTAAGACCATGGAGGAGCTGGAAGAGCTGAAAATTGAAGACAAAATAGAGACCATCCTTGAGGTCAAAAGAGTTTTGACCAAGAGAGGATTAATGCTTCAGTTGGAAGAAAAGGGTCAGGCCATGGACCTAGGGGTACAAAGATTTTTTAGTAAGATTGAGGCTCTACACAAGAAAGGTCTTCTTGGTCTGAAGGTAATCAATGACAAATTGATGACACTCCCAGACTACAAGAAGAGATTGGCCGATGTGGCTAAGGATAGTTCAAATTTCGCAGGAATTCAAGGCAGCATCACTGGCAAATCATTTCTAGATACACTTCAGTGGGACATCAGTATTCAACATGAGATTCGATACATCTTCGTCACCAAACCTACCTTCGCCAAGTACACAAAAATGGACGAAGTGTATCGAAGGCTACTCAAAGTCAACGTGGCTAGTCATCTTCGTTGGGAGGAACTCTGTGATCTGATCGAGTAGCAGATGAGTTTTCCCAGCCTAGTCATTTGTCCAGTCAGATGAGGTCATGCAGAGGCTTCATCAATGGCCCACCCAGAAATCAGCATGCAGTTACACCACATCATCAAGCAGTTCCTAGATTTATGAAATTTGTTAAGTTAGTTAGGCTAAAAATGGATTTAGCACGTCCTAGTCATTAATGACAGGATCAGTTGTAATTTTGAGTTATAAATACTGCATCTTTCGAAGTATTGAGGGCTGTTGATCTTCACACCCCGCAAGCTATCAGGTTGTAATATTTTTGAAGAGATCTTCCATTAATACAAAGAGGCACTTTTACAAGATTCTTGCGTGTATTCACTGGTGATGTTGTTCTCTCTAAGTTAAATGTTATTCTCATTTTGTTACCATACTGTTTCTAAATCTAATCTTTGGAAGTAACGAAAGTTGCAGGATTTATCTCGTATACCCTGTTTCTGACTCAAAAGATTTAAGTGTTTATCTTCTCATTTTACAATAAAGAAATTCTTAATTGCTTCTTTGTTGTAATTGTCTTTCTCATCTTTTCTGCTATTCCTCATTTATGCTACTAAAGAATCCAGTGATTATGTTATCTCGCCCTGTGAAAGGTTCCTTTGTTTTTTCTGGTTTGGATTTCATATTTATGACACGGACCCCATAGCCCAATGGATGTGTAAACTATCTCAACCAACTCAACAACACTACGACACAAGATCCACTTATCTATTTATCTAGCCTAATATTTAAAAATTTGAAACAGATCTAAATTAAATAGAGAGATCCCTCTCTAAAGTTGGAAGGGCTAGATCCCAGCTTCAAAAGCGGTTGGATAAAGTTACCTCTCGTAGATTTCTTCTTCCTAGCAACCTCTTGGAAATTTACAGAGCGCTAACATAGTGGTGACTCCACTGGGGAAAGAACAGAACTAAAAATTTATAACTTCATGTTTTCTTTTCCCTAAGAAGAAAGTTTGTTCCTGAAAATATTGCAAATTTGAGAAGAAAGTAATGTTTAGAGGTTGATTAAATTTTGTACATATTATTTTCAGACTCATAAAACTAAAAAGTATATATATATATAAAAATCAAAAAGAAATCTGGCTCCCAAGAAAGTTTATACTCGATCTCATCCAGACCCAAAACCTGCGATAGTAACGGATAACCCAGAGCAGCTTCTCAGGAAAAAGATCATAACTGAAGGTTCAGTAAGTCATACTCCCTTTCATAAGTCCTTCTCCTATTCAGGAGAGCTTGTTACCTTTCAAAACCATGACTTTGACACCCCTTCCAAATAAAGCCTGGTTAAGACAAGCTTCGACAGTTTTGTAACTGAAGTCATTTTGGACCCAACCATTTTACAACCCCAGACTCCTAAAGTTCTATCTCCCACTGCTAAACCACGAACCACTCCCTTGGTGCCAGCTAGTTCCTCCTCATCCTCGTCTTCCATTGCTACATCGCCTATCATCCAGTTTCTTATCCCACCTCCTCCACTTATCATGGCAGCCAAGTACACTCCCTTGGTGTTGGTTGTGCCCCTTCATGCCATGCCCCAAGACTATCAAACGAGACTCCCACAGTTCGATGGAATAGGACCTTTGAATGCCCAACAACACATTGATAAAATGAATGATTATTTTGACCTGCATGAAGTAGATGAGGCTGACGTTCAAATGAGATTGTTTGCCCAGAGTTTGACAGGTGACATTAAGAAATGGTATAAAGGTTTACGTGCCGCCTCAGTCCTTGACCTTACTGCATTTCAAAGGAGTTTTCTAGACATATGGGAGGTAAAGAAAAACCCTCTCCAAATATGGTCAGAATACAAAAATATTAGAAGAAATCAAGGTGAGTCAGTACAAGATTACTGCACTCATTTCAATAACCTGTACAATGCAATCCCGGCTGAAATCAAACCTCTACAGGGTTTGGCATTGATAAAATTCCCTGATGGTTTTGACACTGATATGTCATACCAACTAAGGGAAAGAAATTCTACCACCCTGGAAGACATGTAGAAAAGCGCAATAAGTGTGGAAGCCAATTTGTTGGCAAAAAGGGCACGTCAGAGGTCAGAGAGGAGAGTCACCATTAAAGAGGAACCTTCCACATCAACCTCAGACTCCAAATTGGATTCCCTAGCTAGAGCAATGGAAAGAATGATGGAAAGGCTTACTGTGTTAGATAGAAATCCTCTAAGAGAAAACCCACCAGCTCCTCAGGTTCGGAATCCTAACTTTAGGAGAAACCCTCCTCAAATCAGACAGAGAGATCCTAGGGATCAAAGAGAGCAGAGAGGTCTGGATCAACAGATCAGACCTCCCCTACGAGAAAATTATGTTGATGAAGGGGAGGAAGTGATTGAGGAACTAGAGGATACTCACATAAATCTCATGGGCTTTCATGATAACGAAGCTATTTTCCTTACCCAAGAAGAGAAAGAACTCTTTCTTCTAAATAAAACAAAGGTAAGTGAAGAAGCTGAAGATGCTGAACAACAGGCATTCAAAAATTCCATTCTGGAAGTACATCGACAACACAATCTACGAAGTAAAAATACAGAAGGGATTTCCCCAAAAAAGACTATTGAAATGAAGAAGGTAGTTGAAACCAAGAAAGCCTCTGAGCCATCTGTCGAGAAGATTCCTAAGAAGAGTACTGTCAAAGTTCCCGCGAAAGAAACCTTACTATTCTGAAAAGGTTGCCGCAGCCCGAGGTTTCATCAATTAATCAACCAAGTACTTCTGTCCAGAAGAATGTGGTAGACAAACTAGAATTGATGAGCCAAAGCAGAGTCCCTACACCTTTTAGCCTCGAAGGGGAATTAGCCAAAGTAAAAATTCCCATTCCACTTTCCGAGTTGATGAACAAAAATGCTTATCATTCACAAGTGATTAAAGCACTGACCATTGAACCTAATATAGGTACGAAAGCCTTAACTATTGGATCAACAAATCATTCAGATACTGTGAACCTTACAGATGATCAACCTGAACTTCTGTTTGGACCTGAAGTAGATGGCCAAGACAATAATGAGGATGTCACTCCTTTCTACATCAGTCTAAATATACATGACTTGATCTTGCATAATGCTATGCTGGATTCAGGTGCTTCCCACAATCTGATGCCTAAAGCAGTGATGAAGAAACTGGGACTGGAGGTCACCAGACCTTACAAGGATTTACACTCATTCGACTCCAGTAAAGTTAGATGTATTGGTTTGATCAAGGACCTATGTATCACCCTGGTTCAGATTCCTACAAAGAGCATGGTCATGGATGTGGTGGTTGCAGACATTCCCCCAAAGTATGGAATGTTTCTATCCTGGTCTTGGGGGGCTAAGTTGAGAGGTACCCTGTAGCTAGATATGTCGTATGCCACTATCCCAGTTTTCGGGCAACAAAGAAGGCTATACAGAGAAACATTGATGAAATACATGGTCAGTAGCCAAGAAAAACCACACAACTATCCTCTTTACTCCACGCATTCTAACTTGGATTCTTTTATCTTGTATAACGATGGTGACACGGAAGAGCAAAACCCTCAGCTGGCAGAAGATACATCTGGTCCGGATGAGGGCCAAGAAATCATTGAGGTAGAAAGGAAGAAAAATGTGATAACTGAAGAATTACCAGCAGATTTCTGGAGAATGGATTTTGATGGAGCAGTAAGCAAAGAAGGAGCCGGAGCAGGAGTTTGGCTGCACAATCATAGAACCAGGTATTCAGAAAACCATTCTTACAAATTAAATTTCCAATGCACTAACAATATCGCTGAATATGAAGCCTTGATGCTCGGTATGAAGCTTTTGAAAAGAGTTGGTGCCAAACAGATTATGGTAAGAGGTGATTCTGAGTTAAGAATCAAGCAAATTAAAGGTGAGTATGCTATGAAACATCCCCATCTTAGAGCTTATAGGAATGTTGTTCTTGATGCCCTGAGATGTTTCACTGAAGTTGACTTGCAGGTAATGCTGAGGGGACAAAACATTTTGGCAGACGGATTGGCTATGTCAGCCGCCACATGTAAGATTCCTTTCCACTCGACTCGCCCATACACGGTAGAGGTGAAATGCAGACCAACCGTTCCCGACAATATCAGGTACTGGCAAGTGTTTGGTAATGATGATCAAATCGAAGACTTTCTGCAGTGTAAAAATGATTTTGAATGTACAAATATAGATTTAGAGAACGAAGATGAAAATGTAAATAGATCTGATTTTGAAAAGGATAGTGTAAATAGCGTAGATTCAGGAGAATTAGGCGACGATGAGATGGAGAATGATATTTTGCATTTGAAAAGTAACGTTTTACCTAGGGGTCTAGTTCCTTTAGAGGATTTGTTTGATTTTAACGATGTAGCCAAAAAATCGAAAATTGAAGCCAGTGGACAAGAAGTAAAAGATTGTACTATAGGGATGGAGGAGAAACCCAGGATGGTCAAATTGTCCAAATCATTACCCCCTGAGCAAAAACTCAAATACATTGAGATGTTCAAAGAATATTCAAATGTCTTTGCCTGGGGCTATGAGGATTTGAAAGCTTATGATACCAGCATCATACAACACAGGATTCCAATAAAAGAAGACCAAAAACCGTTCAGACATAAACTTAGGAGAAGAAATCCCAAGTTACTCCCTCTGATAGAAAAGGAAATCAAAAAAATGTACGATGCCAAAATCATTGTCTTGTTGTGTTTTTCCAAATGGGTCTCTAATTTGGTCCCTACACATAAGAAATCTGGGGAAATTAGGCTTTGCACAGATTTCCGAAATCTGAATAAGGTCTCCCTGAAGGATAATTACCCCTTGCCAAAAATGGACCACATCCTTCAAAGGGTAGTCAGATCCAGTCGAATCTCTTTGCTAGACGGTTTCTCGGGTTATAATCAGGTCCTCGTCCACCCAGATGACCAAGACAAAACCGCTTTCACTACACCATGGGGCACTTTCATGTATGTGAAAATGCCTTTTGGTTTGATGAACATGGGAGCCACTTTCTAGAGAGTGATGGACATTGCCTTTGTGAAAGAGTTAGGGAAATTTATCTTCATCTATCTGGACGATGTGACTGTGTTTTCCCAGTCTGATGACAAGCACCTGAGGCATCTCAGACGAGTCTTCGAGAAATGCAGGAGGTTTGGGATTTCTTTAAATCCTAAGAAAAGCCTTTTCAGACTAGAGGAAGGAAAACTGCTAGGGCACATAATCTCCAAGGATGGAATCAAAATAGACCCCAGTAGAATCGAGGCCATACAAAAATTAGAACACCCAAGAAACATCAAATAATTACAATCTTTTATCGAAAAAATAAATTTTCTACGAAGATTCATACCCAGTCTGGCAGAGCTCCTCAGAAACATTACAAATATGTTAAAAAAGGATGTAAAAATAAAATGGGACACTGAGTTCAGGCAGTCTTTTGAACAAGTCAAACGAGCACTCACAGAAGCCCCTGTTTTGATCAGTCTTGATTTTACTGAGGATTTCTATATTTTTTCTTTCACCTCCGAACATACCATTGCAGCGGTATTATTACAGAAGAACAGCGAAGGGTATGAACAACCCATAACCTTCTTCAGTAAAGCGTTAAGAGATGCTACTTTGAATTACAAGATAATGGAGAAACAGGCTTTTGCCTTGGTAAGGCCATAAAATATTTTAGGGTCTACATTCTCCATTCACACACCATTGCATATGTTCTGAATGCGATAGTAAAATACATTTTGACCCAGGACAATCTAGATGGAAGAAGAGGAAAATGGATTGCTGTCATTTTAGAATATGACATAGAGATTAAGCCTATGAAACTAATTAAAGGTCAAGGCCTAGCTAAATTAATGGCTGAATCTAATTTCCATGCTCTTGACATTAATTTCTTAGCTGCAGCAGATGAACAGGGCGAGATGGAGACTCCAAGCGTGAGAGAGGTATTTCTCAACTCTCCATGGTATGCAGACCTTATATTTGTTTTGCATAATCTACAGGCTCCCCGTGGTTTGACTAAGACTAAAGATAGATTTCTGAAGTTGAAAGCATTAAAATATTGTATTCTAGAAGGCAATTTGTATTGGAAAGATCCTGAAGGTATTCTGTTAAATTGTTTATTGAAAGATGAAGCTGACAAAGTGCTACAAGAATTTCATGCAGGAGAATGTGGTGGCCATCTGAATTGGAAGGTCACAGCCAACAAAATCCTCAGAGCTGGTTTCTATTGGCCCACCCTATTTGTTGATGTACATCGTACAGTGACCGCATGTCATTAATGTCAGCTATTTGAAGGAAAAAGGAAACTCCTCCCTCTACCCCTGAAACCGATCTCAATAGAATCCCCTTTTCAACAATGGGGGTTGGACTTCATTGGAGAAATACACCCCCCTTCTTTAGGCCAGCACAGGTGGATTCTTACTGCCACAGATTATTTTATGAAATGGATCAAAGCAGTACCAAGCAGGCAAGCCACTGACTCTGTTATTATCAAATTATTGTTTTCAGATTTCTTTGGTGAGGGATTTCAAATTCATTTGCTGGAGAATCCACAGTTGGTGTCATTCTTTCATCGACGTTTCGAATCCGGATCGGGATTCATCATCAGGACTAATCGTCAATTTAGAGAGCTGGCTGATCTTCGTTATTAATAGTGTATATGCAGGACAGTAAATAGGATAACTAGGTTGGCTAAATGTAACCCTAATTCGGAGCTAATTAAAAACAAATTAATTATTAATAAGTTTAAACGTAACTTTGAATAGTGAATAATATAAA
>ML802255.1:457598-479236 GCA_009831015.1 Picea engelmannii
CAGAACAAAGACCATCCTTGAGGTCAAAAGAGTTTTGACCAAGAGAGGATTAATGCTTCAGCTGGAAGAAAAGGTTTAGGCCATGGACCTAGGGGTACAAAGATTTTTTAGTAAGATTGAGGCTCTACAGAAGAAAGGTCTTCCTGGTTTGAAGGTAATCAATAACAAATTGATGACACTCCCAGACTACAAGAAGAGACTGGCTGATGTGGTTAAGGATAGTTCAAAGTTCGCAAGAATTCAAGGCAACATCACTGGCAAGGCATTTCTAGACACACTTCAGTGGGACATCATTATTCAACATGATATTCGATACATCTTTGTCACCAAACCTACCTTCACCAAGTACACAGAAATGGATGAAGTGTATCGAAGGCTACTCAAAGTCAATGTGCCTAGTCATCTTCGATGGGAGGAACTCTATGATCTGATCGAGTAGCAGATGAGATTTCCTAGCCCAGTCATTTTTCCTGTCAGATGAGGTCGTGCAGAGGCTTCATCAACGGCTCACCCAGAAATCAGCATGCAGTTACACCACATCATCAAGCAGTTCCTAGATTTATGAAATTTGTTAAGTTAGTTAGGCTAAAAATAGATTTAGCATGTCCTGGTCATTAATGACAGGATCGTTTGTAATTTTGATTTATAAATACTTCATCTTTCGAAGTATTGAGGGTTGTTGATCTTCACACCCCACAAGCTATCAGATTGTAATATTTTTTAAGAGATCTTCCATTAAAACAAAGAGGCACTTTTACAGGATTCTTGCGTGTATTCATTGGTGATGTTGTTCTCTCTAAGTTAAATGTTATTCTCATTTTGTTACCATACTGTTTCTAAATCTAATCTTTGGAAGTAATGAAAGTTGCAGGATTTATCTCGTATACCCTGTTTCTGACTCAAAAGATTTAAGTGTTTATCTTCTCATTTTACAATAAAGAAATTCTTAATTGCTTCTTTGTTGTAATTGTCTTTCTCATCTTTTCTGCTATTCCTCATTTATGCTACTAAAGAATCCAGTGATTATATTATCTCGCCCTGTGAAAGGTTCCTTTGTTTTTTCTGGTTTGGATTTCATCTTTATGACAGAGACCCCATAGCCCAATGGATGTGTAAACTATCTCAACCAACTCAACAACACTACGACACAAGATCGAATTCTCTATTTATCTAGCCTAATATTTAAAAATTTGAAACAGATCTAAATTAAATAGAGAGATCCCTCTCTAAAGTTGGAAGGCCTAGATCCCAGCTTCAAAAGCGGTTGGATAAAGTTACCTCTCGTAGATTTATTCTTCCTAGCAACCTCTTGGAAATTTACAGAGCGCTAACACGACCTAAGGAGGTCTGTGAGATATTGTAATGTATCAATAAGAACATACATGAGGGAAGGAGGTTCGATCTAGTGGTTGTCATTGCTGTTACTATTGTTGTTGTGTGATTGAGTGAGTAATATCAGGTGAGAGAGAAGTGCTGAGTACGAGAGAATTCTGTATTGTAATATCTTCAGCTGGGTGTGAAGATCAGCCCTGCAGCTGGGTGCACAGGGAGGGAAGAGATAGAGAGAGGAAGAAAGAGATCTGGTAGCTAAGAGCACAGACAAGAACTGTATGCTTCATCTTAATACATTATAAAGCACAGTTCTATGGACGTAGCCCTAGAGAGAGGTTGAACCATGTATATCTGTCTTGTGTGTGTGATTGATGTTGTGTTATTTTGCCTTGATAAGATGTTATTGCATTGCTGTGGTAGATCTAATAGATGTGTGGAAAAGATCTAAGATGATAACTGATATATGCATGCTGTATTTTTCTAGTATTAGATCCACTTGATATTTCCCTTGGTTGTAGACATCTCTATCCTGCAACCCCCCCATAGTTTCTTCGGGTGAGACTGCATCTACTTCGCAGGTGTAGTCTAAAGGGCCAATAGTTAGGGCTTGTTGGTGCGCTCTTGGAGATGAACCTTGGGTCTGCCCCTGTGCCAACATTCACTCCTTGGGATTCATAGTATCAGGGAATTGCTTGGAACTTAAATAGAATATGATATCTCCGTACCATTCTGAATCAACTAATGGTTCCCTGACTGAGATTGAACCCATCCCCTTGACCGAGTCCCCATTAGCAATAATCTTGCACAAACCTTGTCCTTTGATTTCCTTCAAAGGTTTAATATTGATATCGTACTCTTGAATTTTCGCTAACCAATTAGACCATTTCCCTTCTCTCAACTGTTGATTTAGAAGCATCTTGACTGGTGACAAGGGAACGTAAGCTATAACGTGGGAGTTCAATATATACGTCTAAAAGTGTGCCACAAATTTTATAAGATCCAAAGCCTATTTCTCAAGTTCTGAATACCTCAACTCATAGTCGTGTAGGGTTTTTCTCATAAAACTTATCGAGAGTTCTTCTCCGTTGCTATTTTTCTGAGTGAGGATGGACTCAACTACTTCCTCTATAGCAAATCAATAAATAATAAAATCTCTTTGAAAGTATGGACTAATGAGAATGGGAGCAATGGTGATGGCCCCTTTGATATTGTTGAATCATTCCTGAGTGTTTGTTGTCCACTCTAACCTCTTCTCCTTTTTCAACAACAAATTGATAGGTTTTACGATGCTTGCATAATCAAGGACAAATCTTCAAACAAAATTAATTTTCCCGAAGAACGATTGGATTCCCTTCTTGGATTTCGGGGGGTTGAGTTCATTAATTGATTTAAATCTTTCCAAATCTATGTATATCCCTTCCTTGCATATAATGTGGCCCAACAACTTGCCTTGAGTCACAAAGAAGAAGCATTTCCTTGGGTTGAAAGAAAAGTCGTATAATCTACATCTTTCAAATACTTTTATTAAATGATGGATGTGATCCTCCCTTTTGTTTGAATGCACTATCAAGTCATCTTGATAGTCTGCCATAAACTTTCCTATCAATCCATTGAATGCATGATCCATGGCCCTTTGGAACGTGGCTCCAACATTTTTCAAATCGAAAGGCATTCTAGCATATGCATATGTTTCCCGTGGTGTGATAAATGATGTATTTGCTCTATATTACTCAACTACTAAAACCTGATTATGTCCAAAGAAACCATCCAACATAGACATGTAGGCCGATCAAGTAACTTTTTGTAGTAGAAAATCCATGTTGGGCAATGGAAAATTATATTTTATGCTCACTTTGTTAAGATCTTTGAAGTCAATGCACATTCAGATTTCCCTGGTCTTCTTCCCGACAATCACTGGATTTGAAATCCAATCTGAATGTTTGATGGGATATATTATCCCTCCCTTCTTCATCTCCTCCAACTCAATTTTTACCAGAGGTTTCAGCTTGGGATTCATCATTCTTATTTTTTGTTTCACCGGTTTGAATTCTTTCTTCAAAGGAATGATGTGATGGAATATCATTTTATCACAGGCCTTCAAATCATCATAGGTCCAAGTGAATACATCAATATATTCTTTGAATAAGGAAACATATTGATCAACTTCTTCGGGGGTGTAATCCACTCCCAAATTAACATATTTCGGGGACTGGTTTGTTCCAATATTGTCTTTTCTTGTTTCTTGCACCTTTCGAACTGAAACTTCTTCAAGAATATTCTTAGCATGATCGTCTTTTGTAAATAAATATTAAACTTGTATGCAGTCTTTCGGGATGAAAATCGAGCTATCGTATTCTTCTTCGTCATAGTTTAAAAAAACATTTTCCAATTGTTCATCATTGTCAAACACTTGTAAGTACTCAATATTACCAGGCATGGATGGTCGAAAGGTTCTTTCTACCTGGAAAGATGTTTTTCTTACGACATCGTCTAGGTTTTATAATGAGGTCGCCAAGGCTAGTGAATTGGCCTTTTGATTCTTGTCCCTTGGAATGAAATAAACATTGAAATAGCTAAAATATTCCATTAGTTCATTAACTCTTTTGAAATATAGCTTAAGTATTTCATTTTTTATTTTGTACTTTTGGGTAACCTGATTGATGACCAACTCTGAATCTCCAGTCACAATGAGATGTTATATTTTCATTCCTTGTGAGAGGATCATCCTTTGGATCAAAGCTTCGTATTCTGCCTCATTATTCGTGCATGGAAACTCCCGTCTTACATTGTGGGGATGCATCATCTTCTCTCGGCTTATGAGAATAATTCCAACTCTGTTCCTAGATTTAGAACATGCTCTGTCAAATGACATTATCCAGTAGCCTTCAAACAAACGTTCTGGGCCCTCCATGTCTTGAATTCATTCTAGGTTTTCGTTCTGCCTCATGTCCAAGATAGCATAGTTTCCAATCTCGACATCTATGTAATCTTCCATTAATTCATTATCCTTCTTCTTGAAGGAGAAAGGTTTTCTGGGTAAATGAGGTACTTTAATCATTGCTCCCTCCTAGCCTGGTAGCATCATACAACTTTCATCGTTCATTTTATATCCATCGATCATGGAGTTCCTATATCTTCCCATCACAACCCCATATGCTGGAGGCAGGTCTACCATGATAATATTAAAAATTGTGATGATATGGGGAGTTGTTGTAATCCAGGCATAAAAATCCTTGATGTCCTTGTTCGCTGACACTTTTCTAGAATCAATTGCATATATGCTCTCACCAATTTCATAATACTTAGTGAAACTCATGCCCAACACTTCCATGACCGCAAGTGGCATTATATTATTTGTCTCGCCAGTATCAACTAAACAATTATGTAATGCAACATCATGGTTTTCAATTGAAATGTAGAAGGGCATAATTTTTTCTCTCATCTTAGCAGTCGACGAGCTCTGGTTCTATTTTGGATTGGTAACAACAACTTTAGTTCTTTCCGATGGATCATCCAACAACTTCAAGATGTTCTTCCTCTACTTAGGAATCTTCACCACTTCTGTAAAATAAAAATTTATCCTCAACTTACTTAAGTCCTCCATGACTTTATACGTCATTTGAGTTGAGCTTGACATCATGTGTTTCCTTTTCGTTCCAACTGTCACCTTCCCATTCAACACTTTTTCATTTGTTTTTTCCTTTTATTTTTATTTTTGTTTTTCTTTGTCGGAGTCACCTTAATTATTTGGTCTATTTACAAACCCTATTGTCTGGGAGACATTTTCTTGCAATTTAGGATCGTTGTCACCCTCTCCACATATATACATGGACGTCTCACATCCGTCCATTTGCACTGTCTCGGAGCTTTCACCAGGTAAGTAATAACCTTTTCGCTCGATCAATTTCTCATCATAGACATCATCCAAAACAACCGCGTTTGGAGTAGGATGGCTGGGAACCCTTGGTCTCTGTTGGTCGTCAGTACTCTTGAACCTGACTTTGTTTTCGGGGGGAGGGTTCCTCCTTTGTTCAGGAATCAAAATTTTTGGGTTTGGCATGTAATTATCTCCCCTTCTTAGCCATGTTATTTCATTTTGTATCTGTTTGATGGTTCTATTCATCTACACAATCTCAATTCTCTTCTTTGTTTCCAGCATTGCCACATGATCAACTTTTACGTCATGTATGGTTCCTTTAAAAAATCCTCCTCCCGCCATTTGATTCTGAACACCCGAGGTTTAAATTCTTCGTTTTTTCTTGAGCTGGAAGATCCTTGATTACAATATTCAATCCTCCCATCTGCCTTTGTACTCTTCCCAGTGTAATGTCAGGTTCGACACCCATTTCAATCATAATTTATTCCATCTCAGTGGCCTTAGTCATTGATTTCTCCAAAGTATCCATTTGGGATGTTCTGATGGCATATTTTACATTTGGGGGAATTGCATTCCAACTGAGAATGAATGGGTATTTTGTCTTCTGAGATTCTACTCAGGGTCTTATTGAACCTGGGATTAAAATATTGTATCCTTTTGTTCTTCCTCAACCCAATCTAGGTGAAGTATGTGAGGAGGGTATGGTAGGCAATTGGGCGGGGGGGGAAACATAGTTAGGAACATAGCTTCAAGGTTGTTAAACGAGCGAATGGATCTACTAGGCAATGTTGTATACCATTCATAAGCTCTTTCTCATAAAGTTTTCACAAACAACCTCGCCATGACATCATCATATTCGACTCAGTGAAAGTCACAAATGTCAAGAAATAAGTGCAGGTGCCTCTTTGCATTGATTGTCCCATATCCAGAAAATTCATTTAAGGTGCCCTTAGTGAGAACTAGGAGCTCATGTTGTTCACCTATAATATTAAGAGGGGAATCTCTTACCCTCGTTCTATTACCAAACCATGGGATTCCTTGGTTTCTTGTGACATCTCTTTTTCTTCCTTGTCTCTTCTCATGATGCTCATTTCAGGGTTGTTCATCTTTTAATGGCATTTTTTAGGAGGTTTCAGGGTCATACTTTTCACTTCTAAGGATAGAGAGTTGCTTACTTTTACTTCTGGTAATGGGTCCCTTGTATTCATTCAACTTCAATCTTGACCCTGTTCGTGTGCTTCTCTAGCCAATCTTTGGTTTCTTCGATCTTGTTGTTCTTCTCTCCTTTGTCTTCCAAGGATTTCCCTTTCTTCTTCTTGGAATAAGATCTACCCAGATCCTTCTAAATCCTCTCAAGTTTGGGCTGTTGATATTACCAGAGTATACAACTAGTGTAAAATGCTTCATTGATTATTCAATCTAATTTCTAAATGGGGTTGATTACCCTGGGGTAAATTCATATATTGTTTCAAAACGTTGGGCCAGGTTCCAAATTTTTAGTTCATGTCCCCAGTATGGAGGCCAAAAATGTTGACGCTTGAATCCGTTAGGACTGAAACAACAACCTCACAAGGATACAAATCCTTTTGCGTCTTTATAAAGGTGGTACTTCTTTGTTCGAGATTTTTAAAATGCGGGACTTTTATAGAAGTACAAAAAAAGGAAAGGAAAATAGATATAAAAGAAAATGAAAAATGTTTTTGTTTTTTATTTTTATTTCCTTTTAAAAGAAAGTTCCTAAGAATGGACTAGGAATCACATACATTCATACATTTAAAGAAAATAAACATAATTTACTCACATCCATCATAGTAGGGCTAAAGATTTCTGATCACATAAAAAAAAAAAAATGGTCCTTGTGCATAAGAGAACTTTGAGAGAGCGATACATGGGAAAATCAAATGAAGATATCGATAGATCAACCTCAAATACTTTATATTAAAAAAAACTGGGTTACAAAGTACAATCGAGATTGTTCCCAAATAACTCTCTTGGAATTTCTAAAAAGAATATAGTTCAATACATATTATCTAAAATTAAAATGCATTTGTCATAATGACCAGGATTGGGGATCCCGAGGACCATAAACCAAATATTTATAAGAGTGAAGTTCGTAGAAAGAATAAAGTAGGCAACGAAAGATAACAAGACCTAGTAAGAAGAAAAAATAAATTATCAGTCTTCAGTTAAACCTTTCTATTTAAAGAGGTGGAGTAACTGGATGAAGAGATTGATAAAGACATAAATATGTGATCAGTATGAAGTTGCTATGATGGTATCTCATGGTTTGTCACTTTCTCGCTGATATCCTTTTATGGCTTTCATCGATGGTTATAGGAACTGTCTCAACCGTCCTTTTCCCTTCATCGATAAATTTATCGACAACCTTTTTAAACCACTCCTCGATGTAGATCCTCATTGTGCCATGTTGATTTCATGATGGATTTTTATATTGAAGAGATTAACTTCCAAGTCCCTTAGATCAATATAAATATTTCACAAATCTTCTTCAATGTCTTGATTTTTAATCAAATAATCAACTAGCCAGTTTTCCACGTCATCTTCACTATACACCATGGAAATTTTCAAATGATAACCCTTTAAAGATCTCAAATTGTTCTTGAAATGATTGCTTGGTTAAGAACAACAAGTTGAGTACCAATTTGAGATCTTGGACCTCATTGGTGCTCCCAGATAGATCTATCTTAGTCAACTTTTTGAATAATTATTCTCTCCTAGTTATGGCCTGGTTGCATGCTTGGACAATAATATTCAAGTTTTTAACCCTTTCCTTCCAACATGTGTTTAGTTGTTATATCCAGTGGAGAAGGGAGATCATCCTTTCTTCTTCTAAACTCTGTCATATTGGTAACTTTAAAACCAAATGGTACAACCGCATCGAGGTAAAACCCTTCCTCATTTTTCAAATCTGCATGTAAATATTCATGAAAAGCGTGTGCTCTCATTAATATAGCCTCTGTAATTAATTCCATTATTTTCTTGATATTCTTCTCCATATAGCCTCGGGATGATGTGAGAAGCCTTGCCTATCCTTTTAATTTTGCTGTAGGTGTGGTAGGTACGATCATTGCTAAAGGACTAACAAGAACTGGAAGAGGCATTGAAGTTTCCTCCAATTCCTTGATTCGTTCCTTTAACCTGACATTCTCCTCTTCAAGGCCTCCAATAGAATTATCTAGAGCATCTCTAGTTGCTCAGTGAATTTGGGAAATTTGGGAAGGTTTCATGTTCTGTAGGTTAATCTATGAACAAAATTTCCTTTTTTTATTATTTACATCTCTTTTCTCAATAGTCAATTTTTTGGACTCGCTGTGAAAAACAACACTCTAAAATACAAAAGAATCTTCTTCATCGAAGGTCTCGCTCTCAATTATTTCCATTGGAGGATTCTGGTGAGTAGTGTTCTCTAGCTAGTCGATATTGGGGAACACTTTTGTGATGTCAATTTTGAGTTCCATATCCTCGAGGGAGAGGTCGTGGATGTCACTTTCACCTCCAGGTCCCTCCTATTCTTGCATAATGTTTTTTATTTTCTTCCTCAAGGGAAGTTTGTGAGAACTTTCAATTTTTCCTAAAGGAGCGTTTTTATCTCCTCCTCTACATGAAGAACTGTGAGCTACTTTCTTAATTTGGTGGGTCATTGGCGCGCTTCTCCGAGATGTTGTACTCTTTGGAGTGACAATCGAGGATTGGGCACTTTTCTCACCCAGAACTTTTCCTCTTTTCTTGTACGACTCATTGGTAGTGAGTATCATTTATAGGTCTCTAGTGTCATGAGCAAGAGTTCCTGAGACATTATCTCCATCTTCATTCAGAATAGCATTAACGAAAGAATTGCTAAAACCAACAACCAATATATGTTCGACAAAAATACCACTAGGGTCGAAACCTTTTACTCTTAGAGCATATTTTAAATTGAGGCTGTGGAAGTTGTCCACGAATTCATCAATCTTGTTCATATTTTTGAATATGAAATCCCCAAATTTCCCAGGCAGAGGTATGAATTGCATTTTTCTCTTTTCATGGAAAAAATGAAACCAATAGTTGCACTGCCTTGCTATTTAAGCAACAAACATTTTGTCATATATGTGGCACGAAAGGAAGGAAGGATTTTCATTGGACCCAAAAATTATTATAACATTATAATTCTCCATTTGTTCTAGTGTCCCATTCCTATCCAAGAACTTACTCGCCTGGTTAGACATCCGGGGAGTGTCCTTTCCAAACAACAAGTCTTTATAGATTGAAACAAAATCATTAAAAACTCCATACAAATGTTAGAAGGCCTTCCGCCTCCATAATGTTTGATACCGGAAGGTTACTGGGTCGAATTCTCAGTTTACCTTCTTACACACATATAATCTCAGGAACTGACAACAATGTACTATCGCGAAAACCAAATAAGATGACATAAAAAAATTCTTCTCCTTCTTGTATTGTGACAATTGGGAAGAGATTTCAATGGAAATCAACTTACCCCAATCGAATATGGGCTGCTCTTTGACCCTAAAATATAGAATGTAAGGAATCATCCAGGAGATGTTGGTTGTAGTTTCTTGTCTTGTTATCCTTATGAAAAGCCATGCAATTTCCCGAAAGGGATTTTTAAATGAGTCAACCTGCAATATTGTGATGTCCTCAGGGATGATCATTGGGTTCTCTAGGAATTCAGGTAAGAGGTCCAGTCCATTTTCATGCTTCTTTAAGAACTCCCTGCAATCTTCACTCTTGATGGTGAGCGTAGGCTGAGGAAGTCTCAACATCTTACATAATACTTGAGGTGATAGAGAGACAGGGGAATGGTCCCACAAATAATAATCCATTGGCTTGGAATATATCTCTCGGCACACCGGGTGACCAACTCCTTATAGTCAAATACTTCCGGGACACAACCTGCATGCGCAATTCCAGACGTCCAGTTTACTTCCTTCTGGCCAGAATGGGATGAGTAGTAGGAATATGCTCTGGACCACTAAAAAATCTGGTTCTCGTGCCCAAAAATGTTCAATATATATCCACAGAGTTGTTGTCAAGTTGCTGCCATAAGTTAACGAGAATGTTCCCTGGCTCCAATTTATGTTTAAAATGAATGCTGGAGGGGGATAATATAATCCTCCGTAAATCCTGCTTTAATGTGTTTTAATAGGAGATCTCCTCGAGCCTTTCTCTTATTAATGAAAATCCTTTCGAACCTGTATGGTAAGTTATTAACATTAAAAGCATAGTAAATGTGCATTGGGAAGGGAGATAGAGTGGCGGGGATGGACGAGAGCAACATATGATTTGATATTTTTGTGAACTAGGGAACCCGCGAGTCCGCGGCGATACTAGGTGCGAAATTGGCTAAGTATAGAATGGCGTGGTGGTCAAACATACTCATCGTAGGAATAATGAGGCTTGGAAGTTCAGGGAATCCGAGGATCAAAATGTAGATCATGAAACCTTTTTGGTGCAATGTGTATATCACGGAACATGGGAGCATGAAAGTTCGATCCCGCCAACCCTAGAACCCACGATTGTAGAATCGACTAAGTATGGAAAAACACGCCGGTTGATCTGACTCGTGCTGTGAAGTTATAGATGGGGATGTGAAACTGTAAGTCCGCCAACCCGAGAACCCGCGGTTTGAAAAATGCGACTAAGTGTATAACTAGAAAGGGATAGTAGGAGGGAAAAAGAAAAAGGGAAAAATGGGCTAGTATAGAAGAGGGAAAAGAAAGGGAGAAAAGAATTCGGGAAAATAGAAAAGGGGGGGGGGGGAATTTAGGAAGAGGGAAATGACCTCAACAGAAGGTTCCATACCCCAAATCTCCAAACTAGGACCTGCCACTAAAATTCCCCCTAGAAGACAATTCCTCCAATTTTCCCACCCCAAAAATACCAAGATAGATGAAAAATTATATAATGATCCAATATGGATAACACATAGTACAAAAATATTTACCCTACAAACCCTTAATCATGAAAACTATCCTAACTAAGAGTCACACATCTCTCTATCTCATTGTATTAACTCAATCGTTCACCATACAAATATTTAGGTATTACATGGCATCCAAAGTCCCTAATTTGATAACCCAAATTAAATTACAACCACAATCCATTAATGAGGATTATATTGCAATGGGATGAAACCATTTTTCAATAATATAGAATGGACCAAAACAAATTTCCTTCGGGCCCCACTAGGCCTCCTAACTAGGGGGGTGGGTCCATCGAGACGTGATTAAGTATAATTTCAAATGATACAACACATATCCAACATTCACTATAGTCCAAGATCCTCTGGGAAGAGATCCCCTCACCTAGACCTAGGGAAATCTCCTTGCTTATCTCCTTATAATCCTTTCAAATCTCCACAAGCTCCTCTCTAGGTGTAAATATTAACTAGGTCTGAATCCCTCACCTTCCCAACACAAACTCCATATCCTCTAAATTACTTTGCTATTTGATATAAGTTTTATTTTGCTTGAATCTCTGAAAGAACACTAATAAATAATTTAATTAGCACTTTTGTTGCCCAAGGGGATCAAATATTTAATATTATTAGCAATATCTTAGTGTTAGGGATATTCCTCTTATCATTATACTTCAGGAGATGAAGGATCCAAGGAAAGGCTACAAGTTTTCGAACCATCCCCATTCCAAAGTAGAAAATAAATGATCTTGCACTTCAATTTCCTTTCTCCATAGAGTCAGCTTCATAATTACATTGTTTATAGAGATGATACATTTCTGAACTTGGAAAAAAGAGAGTAATTGTGTGATTCCATTTAGAAATTATGGATTCAAATTTGATCCATTTATAAATATCATTTTCGGGAGGGTCAAAACCTATTCATTCCTGACTAACCAAAGTGTTTGCCAAACAAATATATGAAGTAGATCCTATAGAAGTTTGAGTAAATCCTTGGTTGAGAGAGCATGAATAATAATTCTTAGTCTAATTGGGAAAAAAATGGGCACATGATGAGGGTTTGAAAGATAGAAGGTAAACCCATATTAGAAAAAAAATCAAATTACAGACAACCTCAAAGCACATTAATACACCTCTTACGATATGGGTGTGAATTACAAGATTTAGATTAGTATAATAAATTAATTAATGAACATAATAATAATAATAATAATAATAATTATTATTATTATTATTATTATTATTATTATTATTATTATTATTATTATTATTATTATTATTATTATTATTATTATTATTATTATTATTATTATTATTATTATTATTAAAATAAATAAAATTTGGAAATACAATGCACACGTGGTGCAATCATGACATTAAATGTGCATATTTTCATTTTGTGTGAATCACACTGACATAGCTGTGAAACTAAAATGGTGCAAGAAACAATGCCTTAAATGCATCATGTGGGGCATCACAACCACTTAGAAATGAAAGAACATTAGTAGATGATGATAATTACAGTGCCAAAGCCTAATATTGTAGTAGTGCATGGGTTGACTTGAAGGGAGAATCCATGGCTATAACGTGAGTATAGAGGTTGGAAAGATTGAAAACCCATCACCCACTTATTTGATACGATTATTGACTATATATGCTAAGGCATACCAATGTAGGCACCCATAGGATAATTAGTAGATAAAAATATCCTTGCTTGCATTGGAGGGGATAAAGTTCCAAAGTTACTAGATAATAGAGAAGGGGGATAATTATATGGTGTTGAGCTCCACTGAGAGGGAGGAATTCATGGATGAATGCAKGTTAGGTGAGATGCCCARAAGATTTTTCCTAAGAGGAAGCATGATAAATGTTTKCCTTTGAATATTATTTGATTGTTATGGTTTGGGTTGAGTGAAAAGAAAKCCTACTTCCCATCCTTCACCCTTGTGATCTCATAGACCAACTTAGGGGTGGAATTTACAACAATTCCTACAATTGGCATGTRAACTGCTCATTTTCAAATAGTTTTTTGGACGAGTTCATGAAAAAATTTAAATGTTGCTCTTGTATTTGTACTATAGCTCTTTGTTATGTGTTTCTATTATTTAATTATTGAAAAATTTGTAATGCATCTGAATTATGTACATGATATCATAAGGAATTATATTCCTAAAGTGCATTTTGTGTATTAATGGAATGGGTCAAATAAGAGAAAATATTGTTAAGAAGTAATTGGTGAACTTGGTTGGGTTTCCATTAGTAATTTTTGTGTATGAAATGCAATTTATGGATGTAGTTTTGCACATGAAATCTATTATGTAATTGTTATAGGCCAAATTGGTCCACAACTAGAAATCTAATGGGTAAATGAATAAATTTTTATTGGAGCGCCTCGAGGATCAAGGCAGGAGAGTTTTAACATGTCATAGGAAGAGGTTTAGAGGACATCTATGTCCTACTAGATACTTAGGGTGCAAGAAATATGTGGGAAAAATCCCACATCTCCTAATAGAATGTGAATTTGCAATGCAAGTATGGAATTGTTAGGAAAGACTCAATAAAAAGACTAAGCCAACAATAATTGATGTTCATGACCTATTCAAAGAATTGGGCTTCTCACCCTAGAAATACTATGACCCATTGTTGATCGAAAAGAAAATTTTACAGTATTTAAGTTAACCTCATGAGGATAAATCCCTCTTCGTTTTTAAAGAGGCAACACTCTTCTATTTCAAATGACATGCAAGAACATAAAAATACCTTAGAAAGGACTGAGATTCATTCTTGAAATAAATATTCACATGAAAAGAGTACTTGAGAAGTACCAAGTATCTTACCGAAAGAAAATATTTACACTATGTTACAATATTTGTAAACCAAAAGAGTATATATCAACATAAGACGACATTTCCATCAGAACATTCATCTAAGTATAACACAATATTCAACAAAGGAAAGGAAAGTGTGGACCACATATAGCATGGAACTCTAAATTATCATTCCATTGAATTCAATAAATATTTTGATAGACACGTCTTTGAAATCTCATGCTTAAAATTAAAGTCTTCAGAAATAAATAATGTTATGTCCCAAACTAGTTCTCCGAGAACCTAAAAAAAATAGATGTCTTAATAAAATAAGAAGTCATGTTTAGGGTTACAAATAAAATAAATTGTGTTTGTCCTTCAAAGAGGAATGGGATGGGGCTCTTGTGGACCAAAAAATGAAAGAGAGACCTAGAAGACAAAAGAAACAGTCAGGGATCAACCTTAGGTTTTGTTGGATGCACGCTAAGTCAGGATGAAACGCTATTTTTGGAGGAGAAGCATGCACTTAGGAAAGGACAACTGGAAGGGAAATAAGCACGTGTAAGAGAAGCAGGCAAGGCGCACATGCAAGGAAAGACCTAATGACGCTAGGGTTAGGGTTTTTGTAATGTATTGCAATGGATGGTGAGCCAAGGATATAAATAAGTAGTACTTAGAGGAAGAAGGGGGGGGATAGAGACACAGAGACACAAAGAGGAAGAGAGATTTGTAAGAACTGTACGAGTCATTAAGCTGGTGAGCTAGGGAATTAGTGAGTGACTCGATCCAGAGGGTTAGGCACAAGTTGAGGAGCCTGGTGCAATCTAGTCAGCCTCACAGGGATCGAGTAGTCTGTGGAAGAGAATGACACCTAAGATTGTAAACATGCGCGGCATGGTATATTACTGACCCATAATAAAATCTTGAGAGCCAGATCTTTGTGGACGTAGCCCAGGAGGGGGTGAACCACAGTAACACCTATGTTATGTGAATGAATGTATGTGTCTTTATGGATGATTATTTGTTGAATGTTAGATGAATGAATTCACTAGTTAGATCTAGTATTCCACATGCATGAATAGAATGAATGTTATAATTAGAGGTTAGACCTAATGAATAAGGATTACAGAGTATAACCATAGATCTCCGCTCATTCCGAAGTTGAAAACACCTGAGTATTGCAGCCACCCATAGAGCTATCTTGGGTGAGACTGTGCAGTACACTCTGTGTGTTGCGTTGCCTTCTAGTCTACCAGAGGGGCCGATAGTCTTAAAGGGATTTTGTTGGGAGATATCAAATCTGAACCAAGGTCAATATATGATAGTAAGATATAATAAAAATAACCCATAAGGAATCCTAAGTAAGACAAATACCAATAGAAGAGTAAAATCCAAAAAATGGTTTCGTTTTCGGTTGGTTGGAAGAAAATGAGATTGAGTATGTGAGATTTGTGGAAAGTGTGTCAAACGAATGTCGGATTGGACAACAAGACATTTAGAGAATGAGAATATAAAAGGGGATGTTGAGACCGTGTAATCCAACGAAGGCAAATATAAAGAGCTTGTTAAAGACAAAGGAGCTAGAGTTTGTGCAGAAAGATAACAAAAATCTAAAGTTGACCAGAGATTCAAATGATTGAAAGGAAAGCTAAAATATGTAATGACATATATGCAACATAGGCATATGTTTGTCAATTCACTGCTACCACACTTGAAATATTTGTTGCGACAACACAAGTTCTAGATACAGGAAAATGCTCTATAGGAAACCCTACAACTGGAAGAGAACCAATATCAGAAGACAGATCCAACCATAGAGGAGATGAAGGAGGATCTGAAGAACTTAACATTCCAGCTACACCATAACAAAGGTAAGGACAAAAGAGAAGTTGTTTGGTGTACCACATGTAGGACAGAAGGACACCATAAGAATGGATGTCCAACATTCATGCAGTACATGGCAACAAGAATGCCAAACCCATTTCCAATAGGAGGACTATGGTGTGAGATCTATAATAAATAGTGACATGATCCATATCACTGCCCAATAATGAAAAAGTACCAGACAATACCGAAGAGCTCGTATTGCAACTCTTGCAAGTCAGTAGGCCATGATGAAAAATATTGTAGAACCATGGACTTCATGAGGGAAAGAACATCATATGCATATAGGGTGCATGCATAAATGATGATCAGGAAAGACACACCACAGTTTAACCAAGTACTAGCCCCATATAACACTGTACAACAACAATATAGCACTGCGCAGTTGCAGTACAATACCACGCAACCACCCTATAATCCCACGCAATATAACCAGGTGCCTTAGTGTAATGTGCCACGAGGGGATTGAGCTGGCTACAAAGGTGGAGGAAGAGAGAGAGGAGGATTTGTAAGAGGCATAGGCCTAGTGGTATGCCATGAATGTCAACGACCAGGACAATATGCAAGAGAATGTCTACTTCCACCCGTGACCTGTATGTATTGTCACGCATCATATCATGACATAGAAGAATGTCTGAAACTATTAGGGAAGATCCGGGAGAAGAGAAATCAGAATAATCAGATTATTCCATGGATTTCAGCAGAAGTGAGGGATGAAGGAAGAAACATCAACATAGTTATGCAGGGAGGAGCTAAAATAGGAAACGACACAGTAAGACAAGAGCCAACACAACACCAATGGGTGAAAAAGAATGTTGAACCAAAGAAGCAGTTTGATATGTAGAACAAAAATGAGATATTCAAGCAATATAGACAAGAATTTATGAAGCCAGACATTGCATCGAAATCAAATGTGCAATATAATAAGAAAGTACTAGCGTACGAGATGCCTCCATTGTTGGATCACACCAAAGAAACACAACCTCTAGGAAAAGTAAGTACGATTAAGGGTTTTTTACAATCCTGTGTTAAACTACTAAATGATCCATCCTCTTTTAAAGTATTACAAAATATGCTAGAAATATGTAATATAGAGGCATAAGGAAAGCTATAACAGAAAATAATTAATCATCTACATACAAGAAGGAGAACAAACAAGGAATTCAGACTAAATGCCAACATTGGAGATTTCAACATGGGAGATATTATACTGGATTTAGGATCCAAAGTAAATGTGCTACCCAAGAAGACATGGCAATGTATGGGAGAACCCACATTAGGATATTCACATGTTCAGTTGAAACTAGAAAATCAACACAGATTTATACCAATTGGAAGACTAAAAGGAGTGATCGTATATCTGGATGGAGTGCGCACTAAAGCTAACTTCGAAGTAATAGAGATAGTGGATGGAACAAAACCTTACCCGACATTGCTTGGCTTGGATTGGGCGTTTGAAAATTAGGACATAATCAACTTAAATACGAGGAAGACGACATTTAATTTAGAAGAATACAGAGTCATTGTGCCATTGGACCCATCTGAAGGGGAAAAGTTTGTAGAACCTACTTGCTTGGACCTGGAGGAAATTAACCAGTTGTACCGAACAACCACATGAGAAGAAGATTATGTGAACCCGACTGCATATGGGGTACTCAGTTGGAGAAGCATCACCTCATGTGCATCAGACTCAGACACAGGTTTAGAAAACTGGCAACAGAGGTTACACGAAGTCTCCACAAGAAGATGCGCAAGAATATATTGCACAATAAGATGGGTAGGTATGGAGATAAGGGAACCTCCCAGCTTCCACAGGGTGAATGAATTAGAAGCATTCTTAACATGATATGAAGATGAAGTGTTATAAAATCAGAGGCTCTTAGCCCTAGATATAGCACTCAAAGAAACACCTACAAGATGGTGGGGTGCGCACAAAGAAACAGTTAAGGACTGGTACCAATGTAAGCAGTTACTGTGCATTAGGTTTGACGTAAAATAGGGAAGAAACTAGCTATAGAAATATGAAGGACATGGGGCACCAAAAAAACACTTGGAGAAGTGAAAAATGTTATGGAGAATGACACCACCAAAGGAATGGCATCATCATTTTGTTCACACATTAGAAGGGATCCCAACAAACTGGTATACAGAACAGGAATTGCGTAGAGGAACTACAAACTCGATAGTATTACAGAAGAAATTTATAGTCACTTTCTCATTTGAGCATGAGAACCCCAACACAGACTCAACACTCCAACAAATCAGAGGGGTGATATTCATTAAACAACTGAAAGTTGAACTCATGACAAAAGAACAACAACAAAACAAACAAACAGTAAAAGAACTACTGTCATGCTACCACGTGTAGGAAGAAGCACCAGATGAAGATGACCTGCGAAATCTTCAGATTAAGAAAGTTGAAGGTGAAAGAGAATTGGAAGGTCCACCTCTGGAATTCAAAGTATTTGTTGTACCGATCAAGGTGAAGAAAGTAAACATTGGGACAGTTGAGAATCCAAAAATGGCCAGCACTGGAGACTACTGGGATGAGCAAATAGTGGAAAGCATAACGGAGTTACTACATGAGTACACCGACCTGTTCCCAACAACATTCGTACAAATGAAAGGCATAGCAGGAGAACTAGGTGAAATGAAGATACCACTCAGAGTTGAGGCAAGATCGATCATAGAGTGACCAAATAGACTAAACCCTATATATAAACAAAAAGTCAAAGCCAAAATTGATAGGATGTTGGAGGCTGTAATCATAGAACCTGTAGAGGAATCTAAATGGGTAAGCCCGATGGTACTTCAAGAGAAGAAACAATGGGGGATAAGGATATGTTTTGATCTGAGGAAGCTAAATTATGCATGCCTACATGACCCGTTCCCTACTCCTTTCACAGATGATGAGTTGGAGAACATAGGAGGACATGAAGCTTATTCATTCAGCGACAGATTCTCAGGATACCATCAGATCAATATAGCCCAGGAAGACAGATATAAGACCACTTTTTCCATAGAATGGGGATCCTACCAATACACAGTCATGTCATTTGGACTGAAGAATGCACCAAAAATATTTTCCAGAGTAGTCATAGCTGCATTCAAAGAATTCATCCACCAGTTTCTAGTGGTATATCTGGATGATTGGACAGTCTACAGTATGTTGAAATACCATGTAGGGGTGTTGAGGTTGATGTTAGAAAGATGAAGACAATGTTAGATATCATCAAACATCAATAAGTGCATCTTCGAAACACCCTTTGGGATACTATTGGGCCATATAGTATGCAAATAAGGCTTGCTAGTAGATCATGCCAAGATTGCAGTAATTGTTAATCTACCACCACCAAAATCAGTCCGTCAGTTAAGAGAAACATTGGGACACACATGATACTACAAGAAAATTATAAAGGGGTATGTGCAAATCACTGTGGAAATGGATAAATTGTTAAGAAAAAACAACAAGTTTAAGTGGAATGAGGACTATCAGTGTAGATTAGACAACCTAAAAGAGAAGATGGTAACCACACCAATACTAGTATTCCCAGATTGGGAAATGACATTCCATGTACATGTAGATGCATCAACTATAGCACTTGGAGCTATTCTGGTGTAGCCAGGATCAGGAGAATTGGACCATCCTATAACATTCACTAGCAGGAAACTGTCAGAATCAGAGTAGAATTACAATACCATGAAGAGAGAAGGCTTAGCTATGGTCTATGTGCTTCAGAAGTTCAGGCATTATTTATTGGGAAAACATTTCAGAAGTTCAATGCAAGACCTAATCACCTATCGAGGATTACTAAAGGAGAGGAACCTACAAATCTAGAGGACAACTTTCCTGACGCATAGTTATTTTCAGTCTAAGTAGCCGATGAATACTATTTGTTGTGGATCCTGATTCAGAGGTCCTTGCTTTCAGCCATGTTTATACCCCATGAAGACTTTACACCCCAGAAGTGTGTACACTCTTTCACGTAGGGGAGTGCAGAGAGGGGGTACCCCCTCTGTGGGGTCCTAGGGGGCTATCCCCCCGACTGGGGGGTTTGGGGGTGAATCCCTCGAAGGAAAAATTGCCTTGTAAATGTATATTGTAATTTTATTGTAAATCTGGATCGTTCATTATAAGGTCACGGATCTAACGGTAGAAATTATGTTAGGGTTTTTTTCCCTAAAAGGAAACCCTATGTTATGAGGGAAATGTATTGCAACTATGCATGATGGGGAGTATTGTATTCTGAGAGAGGAGGCTGTGAGAGAAAGAAGAGGAAGTTACATCAGGTTTTGATTTAGGTTGTATCCCGTCATTTGCTGGATAATAATAAAGGAAGGACCTGACAATTTCTCTGGTGGATGTAGCCCACACTGGGTGAACCACGCAAATCTATGTCTCCATTGTATTGTGTATCTTCTGTGTTTTGTTTCCACATTTGTTTTATTTTATTTCTCCGCGGTCCTGTTTTTCTAACAACTGGTATCATAGGGAAAGGTAACTCGCAGGAAAAGACGGTTCCTGGTTCGAGTGGGAGCAATGTTGGAAGATGGAAAGTTTAGGGTCAAGAAATTTAACGGCCAAAACTACCAGTTATGGAAGATGCAGATGGAAGATTATTTATATTAGAAGGGTCTATTCCTACCATTGGGCAGAGTAGCAAAGAAGCCAATGGCCATGAAGGATGAAGAATGGGATATTCTTGATAGAAAGGCTCTAGGAATGATATGGCTGAGCTTGGCAAAGTCGGTGGCTTTCAATATTTCAAAAGAAAAGACAACGAAGGATCTGATGGATATGTTGGCTAAACTGTATGAAAAACCCTCGGCATCTAATAAGGTATTTCTAATGAAGATATTATTTAATATGAAGATGTTAGAAGGTGAGTCTGTTGTATATCATTTAAATGAATTTAATACAGTTACTAATCAACTAAGTTCTGTAAAAGTGGACTTTTATGATGAGGTTAGGGCTCTTCTAATATTGTGCTCATTGCCATAAAGCTGGAATGTCTTTGTCATGGTTGTAAGTAACTCTGTCTCTGGTTCAAATACTTTAAAATTTGATGATGTTGTTGGTGTTATCCTTAGTGAGTAAATGTGACGGAAAAGCACAGGTGAGACATCATGGAATGCACTGAACATGGAGAATAGGGGAGAACAAAAGGATAGAGGAAAGGGCTCAGGGAACCACGAGAATTCTAGGAAGGGAAGATCAAAATCTAGACTTGGAAAGATAGAGTGCTGGAATTGTGGGAAGAAAGGACATGTGAAGAAATACTACAGAGCTCCAAAGAAACAAAGAGATGGACAATAGGAGAGAAATCAGGAAGCAAATGTAACAAGTGATGTGTTACAAGATGCTTTGATTCTTTTTGTAGATAATATTTCTGAGTCTTGGGTAGTAGATTTAGAGGCTTCATTTCATGCCACACCCCATAGGAAAATTTTTCTAGATTATGTTCAAGGTGATTTTGGACAGGTTCATTTGGGTGATGATGCGCCATGCAAAATTGTTGGAATGGGAAAGGTAAAAATAAAGCAATGCAATGGAAACCAATGGTTGTTGAAAAAGGTAAGACATGTTCCATATTTAAGGAAAAATCTAATTTCAACAGGGCATTTGGCAAGTGAAGGTTGTGTATCCATATTTACAGATAAGACGTGGAAGGTCATCAAAGGATCATTGGTGATAGAAAAAGGAGAGAAGGTAGGTACATTGTATTTGTGTATTGGTAATACTGACTCTTCTATCTCTTTAGCTTCTACAGGAGTGGATACAACACTGTGGCATCATAGG
>ML802255.1:479336-490614 GCA_009831015.1 Picea engelmannii
GGGATTTCACGATATGTGAAGACAGGAGGTCTCGCACTTCAGTTCCCAGGAGTCGAAACTCCGAAACGCTGAAACCTGAGGGAACCATTCTCTTGGGTACAAGGCTTCCAAACTTAGACTACAAAATCCTTCAACGGGTTCTTGGATAAATATCCCCAGGCTGGGTGACCTGACTAAAAGGCCTTCTTAATTTACTAAACTATGAACTCTGTGACAGGGGTGAGGTAAGCTCGTATGGTCTCTAAACGGTAGTCCTTTAAAGGAACTCACGTCGGCTCTAGAAGGTGAGGGAACTTCCCGGGAGGAGGTGCCTTTGGGAAATCAAACCAGGGCATAGCGTGAGTCAAATACATGAGACAACCTCAAGGGAACGCGCTCATAATCTAAACTTATTCGTTCTCTACATAAACCAATTATGGTCATATATATATCAGCATGCATCCATTATTTCTGGTCAAAACACCAGGGAAACACTGATATACAGAAATCATTTATGAGTGTACAAACATGAGCATGCGTCCATTATATTCAATTCAAGACACGGGATATAAACACTTATCAGAAAAACACCAGGTGTGACGCGACTGTTGAGAGGGGTGCTCGTTTCCACCCAACTGTAGGCTCAGTGATCCCAATCGGATTTAACACTAGCCACCCCCGAGCTGGACCACGATGCTTTGAGACTCAGTCTCCTACTTCCCACTCGTCACAAGTTGAGGATGAATGTTACTATTCTTCTCCTCTACTCATGACTTGCTGTATTTTTTCGGAGTTCTTCTAGTTATCCTTCCATGATTCCTGTCACGTGCGCTCCTCTTTGTCCCCCCCCCTTCCACACTTCTTTCCTTGCCTTTTTCCTGCGAGGTTGCGTGTGGCACGAATTTCCCTGTCCGATGGTCAGGTCTGAGAGCTTCTATGGATGGGAAGTTCACCCCCATCCCCTCATTTACTCTTGAGGAGCCTCTGCACCTACCATCTAGGTAGGTAATTCATTTAGGGGTTTGAGAGCAAGATTTGGTTTTTGAGCATGTACAAACCACTACGGTTTCGGTTTGGTGGAAGTTAACGCAGCCATTCCCGACCCCTTCCACCACCTCTCATCAGCCATTGTGGTCTCTTTCAGCACATCCCCCTCCCAACAATCATGCGACACATATTCATGATATAATTTTCATTCATTGACCTTTTATACAAAGGTCTGTCAAATAAAACATTTACATCTTTGAGTTTTCCATAGTTTTTGGCCAATATAGTTATTTTTACAGACCGGGGGAAACATGGTGTTACAAATCCCTCCCCCTTAAAGGAACATCATCCCCGATGTTCTATTTATCAACATGTCATGTATGTACAGAAGTAAACAAAATCGGATATGCCTGTTTCATGGCATCTTCCATTTCCCATGTAGCCTCATCTAGGCCAAAATGTTTCCACTACACCTTGACCTGTGCAATTGTTCGGTTCCTGAGCGGGGTTTCCTTTCTGTCTAGTATGCATTGAGGTTCTGGTAGAAATTCTCCCTCTGGTTCCACCTGGATCACAGACTAGTCAATTATATGATTAGAATCATGTACATATTTATTCAATAATGAAACATGGAAAACATTATGTGCTTTTACTGTGGGAGGAAGTGCTAGACTATAGGTTACAGGTCCCACTCTATCTAGAACTTCAAAGGGTCCACAATACCGAGGTTCCAACTTGGCACAAGCTCCCATCTTTAGGGAACTCTTCCTAGGTCTAACTCTGAGATATATGTGGTCTCCCCCCCTAAACTCTTTTGGAGTTCTCTTTCGGTCGACGTAACTTTTCTGTCGGTTCTGAGCGACCTTTAAATTTTGTTTTATCTGAGTCACTTGTTGTTCCATTTATTTCATCATGTCGGGTCCAATAGTAACTCTGTTTATGGGGTTACTCCAACTGACTGGAGTGTTGCATAACCTACCATAGAGGACTTCGAAAGGACTCATCTTTAATGATTCTTGGTAGCCGTTGTTGTAGGTGAATTCCACCAGTGGCAGGTAGTCTTCCCACTTTTTGGGTAGATGCATTATGTGCATCCTTAGCATGTATTCTAATATTTGGTTCACTCTTTTCGTCTATCCATTGGTTTGAGGATGATAGGCTGTGCTAAACAACAATTTGGTCTCTAGACCCCCCATCAGGGATTTCCAAAAGTTGGAAGTAAATTTCGTGTCTTTGTCAGACACAATCTCTTTATGCATACCGTGTAGTCTGAATATCTCCCTCATGAATATGTGGGTGATGTCTATCACCTTGCAAGTCGACTTGATGGGGATAAAATGAGTGGACTTGCTCAATTTATCCACCACTACCATGATGGCGTCATTCTGTTTGGTTGAGGTTGGTAATCCGGTGATGAAATCCATGGAGATGGTTTCCCATTTCCATTCTGAGATTGGTGGGGGTTGTAATAACCCTGCTGGGTGTCAGTGTTATGCTTTAACCTATTGGCACTCTATGCATTTGGCTAGGTATTCAGCTATGTCTTTCTTCAATCCTAGCCAATAGAATTTTTTCCTGGTTGCCATGATCATCTTCTGGTATCCTGGATGACCAGTATAGGGTCTTTTATGTAGTTCATCCATTATGAACCTCTTCAAGTGGTCACAATCTAGAATATACAATCTATTTATGTAAGTTAGCAGACCTCCATCTATCATCTGGTAGCCTTCACACTTTATCCCGGTGGGTTCTTTCTCCAGATACGAGGTCACGGGCTGGAAGAATATCTCTATTTCTTGTGCATTCCTGACTCTTTCCTTGACATCCATCTTGCATGTGCTCACCGCTGCCAGGTGAATTGTTTTCATACTTCAGCTAAGGGCATCGACCACCTTATTTTGTTTTCCTTTGATATGTTTGATTTCAAAATCAAACTCGCTAAGGAGGCCATCCACCTAGCTTGTCCGGCATTGAGCTTTGGTTGGTCAAACAGATATCGTAATCCACAGTGATCTGTCATAAGTACAAATTTCCTTCCTAGGGGGTAATGCCTCCACATTTTTAAGGCATGCACTATGGCGGCCAACTCTAGATCATGGGTCACATAGTTGACTTCGTGCTCATTCAATTTTCAGGATTCATAGTAGACAACACTTCCACCTTGCATAAGGACTTCTCCGAGCCCTTCCTTGCAGGCATCTTTGCACACGAGGAAGCCAGCTTTGGGATCAACGATATTCAACATGGGTGCATGGGTCAGTAGATGTTTTAGGGATTGAAATCTTTCTTCACATTCTTGTGTCCACGTGAATTTAGATTCCTTCTTATGGAGAGCAGTGATTAGACAACCAATCTTAGAGAATCCTTTTATAAATCTCCCATAGTATCCTGCAAAGCCCATAAAGGATCTGATATCTGAAACGTCCTTTGGGGTAGGCCATTCCATGATAGACCTGATCTTGTCAGGGTCTACTACTACTCCTTCTTCAGATATGACATGGCCCAAGTAATGTATTTGCTTCTGGAAAAAGTCACACTTGCTAAATTTAGCATAGAGCTTATGTTCTCTTAGCACTTGAAGTACAAGCCTAAGATGTTCCTCATGTTCCTCTCTATTCTTGGAATAAATTAATATATCATCAATAAAAACCAGTACAAATTTGTCTAGGAATTTGCTGAGCACATTGTTCATCAAGCACATAAAAGTGGCAGGGGCATTGGTTAATCTAAATGGTACTACCACAAACTCATAGTGACCATATCTCATCCTGAAGGCAGTTTTGTGGATGTCTTCACCCTTGATTCGAACTTGATGGTATCCATATCTCAAGTCAATATTTGAGAATATGGAAGCACCTCCCAATTGATCGAACAAGTCATCGATTCTGGGTAAGGGGTACTTGTTCTTTATGGTTACCTTATTGAGTTGTCTGTAATCTACGCACAGTCGGAGGGTACCATCTTTCTTTTTCACAAACAAGACTGGTGCTCCCCAGGGAGACACACTGGGATGGATATAGCCTTTTTCCATCATTTCTTTCAATTGTAATTTAAGCTCAACTAGCTCAGGTGTGCTCATCCTGTAGGGTGTTCTAGACATTGGCACCGCTCCTGCTGCAAGTTCTATCGAGAAGTCAATGTCCCTTTTCGAATGTAGACCCAGTACCTCTTCCAGAAATACATCTCTATATTCTCCTAGTGTGGGATGGTCCTTGAGTCTTGGTTTGTCATTTTCAATTGATTCCAATACTTGTATCGCATATAGTGGACATCCCTTTCTGCAATATTTCCTCATTTGAAGAGATGATATTCGTCTCACCGAGACAGGTTTTTGGATCCCTTGAAGGGTTATCCTTCTTCCTCCTTCATTTACACATTCTAAGGTTTTATGGTAACAGTCCAGTCTGGCTCTATAAGTGGCTAGCCAGCCCATACCAATCAACAGGTCATACAACCCTAGGGGTAGTATATTAAGGGTTGCTTGGTGATGTAGGAGCATCTCTCCACATCAGCCAGCCAGCCAGCCACATCGAGCGCGTGCATTCAAAGCTGAAGAGAGAGGTGCAGTCCTCATTTAAATCTGAATTGAATGTAATTAAATGTTTAAGCTGTTGAGCTGGGAAGCTGTGCCTTTGTGCAGGCATTAGGTAGATCAGCCTTTAATGTTTGTATGGCTGAGATCTAGATCCGGATGTGGACTAGACAACCCATTCAATGCAATTGAATAGGGTAGGTAGGTTGGAGGGAAGAGCTCGAAGAGCCCCCTCAGGTAAAAGAGATTTCATATCTCATTTTTTAGTAGTTGAGTTGTAGTGGTTGTAAGAGAAGAGCAAGAGAGAGCTTGAGAACACCCTTGTACAAACAGGCATTTGCCATTTTAATATAATCAGAAGCAGTTTTTTCTGCATGGATTCGGTGTTGAATGAATGTCTGTGAGTGTTCATGTGTGTTGTAGATGTATACTGTAGGTTTGCATTTGCAGGAGTGTGTCTGATATCAGGTGAAAGTCTTTGAGGCTTCATACCAGGAGGGTGTGACAGAACATTGCAAGTTCTGATAGCTGTTCACAGAGGATGCATTTATGAATACTGCGGGTTCAGAAAAAGACGTGCCACGGCACAATAACTGGACTCAACAACTTGGGAGAAAGACCTCAAGGTTGTTGAACACCTTGGAGGCAAGGATGTGGGAGAAGAACACAATTGCAGACAGAAGCTATGAGGAGTTCTGTAGAGCTCTGCCAAGTGGGCATTGAGCACAGGAACAGGGTGCTGAAGAAGAACTCTACTGGGAGTTCTTAAGGAGGACCAGAATCACTAAGGATTTTGAGGGGCTCTGCCAAGTGGGCATTGAGAGGGTGCATACGTGCACAGAAGGAAACATAACTACTGGAAGTTCTGAGAAGATACTCTGCCAGGAGGGCATTGAGACATTGTGCAAACAGGAACAGGGAGAAGAGAACTCTTTTGAGTTCTATGACTTGAAGAAGAATCCACTGAGGGATCTTCACAGGGTTGTTGAACACCCTGCAGATTCAACAAGCAGTTGCTTGAGGCTGAGGATAACCAGGAGGGCATCCAAACATTCTCCATCTAAGGGAGAAGGAAGAAAGACAAAATCCCTTAGGGGTTTGAGTGTTGAGTAGCTCAAGAAAGATAGCACGGTGTGTGTGTGAAGACTCTGCAGAAGCGTAGACATCGAAATCCCTTGAGGATTCGAAGGGAGCAAAGATCAGGAGGAACAACGTTTCCATGCATGTAGCGAAGCTCAGATTGTGGAGCTCGCAGAGAAAAGGAGCAAAGGTTGAGGCCTTTGGCTTTTGAAATCCTTCCAAGGCTGGAAGAGAACGCGCAAAAGCTCGGGAGGAGAAATATCGGCCGTCGGAGCAGCCGATAGATCTTGGACCGTCGGATTTCCCACGTCCAAGAAGGAGCAGGAGGAGTGCACAGGAAGAATGGATCTAGACCATTGGATCTTGATCTAGAGACCCGACAACCATCGGATCTGTCTTGAGTTATACGGTGTTTAAACCATCGGGAATAGCCAAGGAGTAAAGTCTCGACATGCATCGGGATATCGACACTCGGGATATTCGAGGATATCGAGGACGTGAGGAGAGTCACTCGACACTCGAAACCCTAAATTAATGAGGTTTTGATCTGAGCCATTCGTTTGGGAGCGGACATGTGTCGCGAGATTTCCCCCATCGGGGACTCGGGCATCGGAGGACAGAAGGGGAAGTCCTTCAATTTTGTGAGTGGCGAAGTGGCGAGAAGACCAGGAGCCATCCATCTGAGGAGGACAGGTGGCAGAGATTGGGAGAGCTCATGAACTTGGAAGTTCACAGGGTGTGAGCCCAAACATTGGGTACTCCAAGTCGCGAAGACGTGAGGAACGAGGAAGAAGGATAGTCGTTGGATCTGGGTCATGGGAGGACTGTTGGATCAGGAACCACATCACCTATCATGCATTTGGGGGTTCAGAGGTTGAGAGGGGTCACTTTCAACATCAGAAGTTGCAAAGTGCCGAGAGCCGAGGTTCGTGTGGACACGTGTCAGAGCCATAAGGTGAGACCCGCGTGGTTGACGGGTGGACACGCATTACCTGGAGAAAGGAGTCAACACTCCATTGAATTCTTGCATCTCGGGGATTCGCGGGATAAGAGTGAAGGATCGATGCTTCAACTTGTGAGGTTGTGAATAGCGAAAAGCGTCAAGGGAGGAGTCAACCTGGCATTGACCTATCGTGTCTCGGGAGATCGCAATAGGAGGGCATGAGAGTTCAACTCACAAACTCACGAAGGTGCGAGTTGCGAGAGGCACTGATATTTTAAGCCCTAGCCTATGGTTACATGTGGGGAGGGCGCTGACAAGGAAAGGAGCCATAATCGTATCACCGGTTTGGGTATCGTAAGATTGGAAAGGAAGAGTCGAGAGCTTCAACACATGAACTCGCGAGGTTGCGAGATTTCAACAAGTTACTTTGGGATAGGCCCTTGGTCATAGAGATGCGGTCGCTTAGGAAGATAGGAGCTCATGCCTAGTGTTGTTTGCACAGGGGAGTTCCCAAAGGACCTGTGGATCGGGTTTCATCAGAGATTCCAGAAGGGAATCGAATGAGCCACTTCGGCTCAAGGAGCTAAAAAATCGATCCTGTGGGCAGACTTTGGACATGTCTGCATCACTTGGGTGGGGAATTCACCATAGTAAATTGGCAGGCTAGTATGACCTCCGCTACCTTTCTTTTGTTGCCAGTGGATAACTGTACCAACCATGGATTGGTGTGTTTATGTGGTTGTAATTTACACTTATCAACAACCTTAGGGGATATATAACTCAAATTTGAACCAAGGTCGATTAGAATAGACACTATATGGTTAGTGATCATACCTTCTATCTCCACCACTGAAGCTTGGTGGTCAGCATGTTTATTATCCACGGTTGCAGAAATTTGTGGCATACTCTTGGCCATGTCATTGACGATGGTAGCTTCTTGAACGTTGTAAATTCTCCAACTGTTCTGTTGTTAGTGCGGGCAGTCCCTCAGTAGATGCTCTTCTCCACAACCCCAACATTTCAATGGTTATTTCTTTGGGTTATCAATCCTTCCTGGGGTAGATCCAAGAGGTTTATTTCCACTCTGGGAGGGGAAATTCTGCTAATGTACACTTCGGGTTGGGAAGCTCATCCTTGAGTCCTTTTTATAATTTTTAAATATTGGATATTTAAACCCCTTTTTCTGGAATCCCGAACTATTCTTCTGCTTCCAGCCTTCACGAGGTTCCATTCGATGCCCAAGTTGTTCATAACAATATATTTCCTTTCGGATAGTGTCTTCTAGGGTCTTTGGCTCATCAAACTCAATCCTGTTCTGATAGTCCTTAAGTAGTCCGCTGATGAACCGTTGCACATTTGCCTTTTCTACTTTTATATAGGGTACGTACCTCAGCAACTCGAGGAATCTGCTGACATATTCCTTTATGGTGAGTTGCCCCAGCTTGAGTTCATAGAATTATTTAGTCTTTTCGTCGAAATACTTTTCTGAAAGATACTTCTTTCTGAAGTATCTCTCAAACTGTTCCCAAGACATGCCCTCTTCATGAATCCCTTTTACATTCTTAAGGTCTTCCCACCAGATGGAAGCCTTTCCATTCAAGTTGAAGGCAGCCACTCGGGCCTTCAAACTTTCTGAGAAGTCATGGACTCTGGAATACTTCTTTAGTCTAAGCAGCTAGGCCTCTGCTTCCTCTCCCTCCTTTATTTCACTGTCAATAGAGGGTGGTTTGACCTTCCTGAATTCTTCGAGATTATGGCTCTTGGAATGCTTCCGCTTCTCCCGTTTTCTTCGGGAATAGAAACTAGTCCTGTTTCTAGAAGATCCCTCTGAGTCGCCTGCTTTCTTTCCAGAGGAATCGTCCAATGCTTGTCCCTTATCTCTGGGGTGGAATTTTCTCGAGATGCTCTTCCCAGTGTGGCCACTTTAAAGAGCATGTTTCTGTATCTCAGGTGGACTTCGACTTTTCTTTGTCTATCGTCGGTCTGTGTTACTGGTGTCAGGTTCATGCTGCAATTGTCTTTGTATGTCAGATAAACTTTGTAGTAAGACTGCATTAATTTTTGTTTGATTCTCTTGCTCTTTTATCATCCTCTCATTGTCAGCCTTGCAGCTCTATAGTTCGACCATGATGTTCCTCACAGTCTCAGCTAGATCTGGAGGGGTCCCTACCGCCCTCCTTTCGTCAGACTCTTCATCTCTATTGTGGGAGCCATCCCCCACTTCATGGTGAGTAACCATTCTATGCGTCTGTAGTTTCCCCTGGTGGATCTCCCGCTCATGTGAAAAAGAAAAAAAAAATGCTTATTGTTAGTCAATATTTATATTCATTCATAACCAGTACATAATTCATATTTTTCACATGCACACACACAATAGGAGTTTTCATTCTTAACTTCGACTTGTGATTAAGGGGGTTAAGATAGAGGGTTACTCTTGTTAAGAGTACTTCAAACAGAGTCTTTGCGCAATCCATTCATGAGCCCAAGTAGGCCAAGTGTTGTAACCATGCTCTGATACCAATTTGTCACACACCCACTACGATAACTAAGATTTTTTTCCCTTTTTATTTTCTTCCTTCTTTATCGGGGAATAGAATCCCTGAGTTTCTATGGACCTGGTGCATACCCTACCTTCCCTTATCCTTCCCCATGTGATCATTGGCTATGACCACTGGACTTACCAGAAAGGCGCTTCCGGCTTTCGTGATTCATGGAATCGCGATGCAAGTGTTCCCCTGTTCTCTGTCTTTTGAAGTGCCGAAACCCAAAAGAAGGGTCTAACCAATCGTCAAATTTATCAATGGCTCAGATTATATCCCAACACTCTACCTTTCGGGGTTTCACATACCGGAAGGTGAAGGGTTCATACCTGTCGATTCCCCGGGTGCCGAAACGCCGAAACCCATATATCTACTAGGCTCATTTCGGGGTTTCTCAAGTTAGGGTTTCGCGATATGTGAAGACAAGAGGTCTCACACTTGAGTTCCCAGAAGCCAAAACTTCGAAGTCTATATATATATATATATATATATATATATATATATATAATGCTAAGTTTATTTCGGGGTTTCACAAGTCGGGATTTCACGATATGTGAAGACATGAGGTCTCACACTTGAGTTCCCGAGAGCCGAAACTCTGAAGTCTATATCTATATATAAATAATGCTAAGTTCATTTCGGGGTTTCGCAAGTTGGGATTCCACGATATGTGAAGACAAGAGGTCTTTCACTTGAGTTCCCGAGAGCTGAAACTCCAAATTCTATATCTATCTATCTATATATATATATATAATGCTAAGTTCATTTCGGGGTTTCGCAAGTCGAGATTTCTCGATATGTGAAGACAGGAGGTCTCGCACTTGAGTTCCTAGGAGTTGAAACTACGAAACGTCGAAACCTGAGGAAACCATTCTCTCGGGTACAAGGCTTCCAAACTTAGACTACAAAATCCTTCAACGGATTCTTGGGTAAATATCCCCAGGCTGGGTGACCTGACTAAAAGGCCTTCTTAGTTTACCGAACTATGAACTCTATGACAGGGGTGAGGTAAGCTCGTATGGTCTCTAAACGGTGGTCCTTTAAAGGAACTCACGCCAGCTCTGGAAGGTGAGGAAACTTCTCAGGAGGAGGTGCCTTCGTGAAATCAAACTAGGACATAGCGTGAGTCAAATACATGGGACAACCTCAAGGGAAAGGGCTCATAATTTGAACTTATTCATTCTCTACATAAATCGATTATGGTCATATATATATGAGCATGCATCCTTATTTCTGGTCAAAACACCGGGGAAACACTGATATATAAAAATCATTTATGAGTGTACAAACATGAGCATGCATCCCTTATATTCAATTCAAGACATGAGATATAAACACTTATCAGAAAAACACCAGGTGTGACACGACTGCTAAGAGGGGTGCTCATTTCCACCCAATCGTAGGCTCAGTGATCCCAATCAGATTTACCACTAGCCACCCCCGAGCTGGACCATGATGCTTTGAGACTCAGTCTCCTAATTCCCACTCGTTGAAAGTCGAGGATGAAGGTTACTCTCCTTCTCCTTTGCTCATGATTCACTATATTTTTCTAGAGTTCTTCTGGTTCTCCTTCAGCGATTCCTGTCGCATGCACTCCTCTCCATCCCCCCCCTTCCACACTTCTTTCCTTGCCTTTTTCCTGCAAGGTTGTGTGTGGCATGAATTTACTGTCTGATGGTCAGGTCTGAGAGCTTCTACAAATGGGCGGTTCACCCCCATCCCCTCATTTACTCTTGAGGAGCCTCCCCACTTACCATCTAGGTGGGTAATTCATTCAAGGGTATGAGAGCGAGCTTTGGTTTCTGAGCATGTACGAACCAGTACGGTTTCGGTTTGGTGGAAGTTAATGCAGCCATTCTCGACCTCTTCCACCACCTCTCATCAGCCATCATGGTCTCTTTCAGCACATCCCCCTCCCAGCAATCATGTGACACATATTCATGTTATAATTTTCATTCATCGACCTTTTATACAAAGGTCTGTCAAATCAAACATTTACATCTTTGAGTTTTCCATAGTTTTTGGCCAATATAGTTATTTTTACAGACTGGGGGAAACAGGGTGTTACATTGGAAACTTGATGTATGCAATGGTTTGCACAAGACTAGATATTGCACATGTAGTGGGAGTTGTGAGCAGGTATATGAACAATCCAAGTAAAGAACATTGGGAGGCAGTAAAGTGGATTCTCAGGTATTTGAGAGGTACTGTTACTCA
>ML802256.1:7796-23788 GCA_009831015.1 Picea engelmannii
TGTTCTGCATATTTTATATATCTGGTATATTGCATCCAACCAGACTCTTTGGATTTAAAAGTTTCCTTAGATTCTTTATCCTTTTTCCAAAATTTATTTCTTTACAGACACTTCCGCACTGTACCCTTACATAGCATGTGGAAACCTTTGATTTCCACACCCTAAATGCTTGTTCCAGTGCATAATTTTCATGACCAGCTCACAACTAGCCTATAGAAACCTTTGATTTCCTCAATGTAACCTACTACTAGGTTGCGACAGCATGTGTAACTTTTTTTTGGTTTGGGTCTTGTCATCTTTTGATGCCCAATTTTTCTTTAGCCAGCTAGGAGGAACTTTTAATGCCAGTGTGTGACTGATTTCTGAGTTTGAAACTTGTTGTCGATTGGTTTTCGGAGATCGAACACATTTCTTAGTCATTTTTCAAGTTTTACCTCTTGATTTTTATCAACAAGGATATAATCTTTGATTTCGCATATGCGTACTTTATTGATTAAAAGTCTTTGGATTGGATTTCAAGTTTTGGATTGATTACATTTTCTAGATTGCTTGATGATTGGAAAGTCATTTTTCATATGCATTTGTTGAAACACTTTCTTTTCATTTTTATTTTTATCTTCATTGAAAGTTTGATTTGGGTGCTTGTTGGGTGTATCAATTTTCTTTGATTACTTGTCCTTTCTTCACTATATCCCTGTTTTGGTTTCAAAAAGGAAGACTTAAGGTCACTTATTCTTTTAAGTAATCATACATAAGAAATTTTGTTGCATTTAAAAGAAGAGAACATTGAGAAACTTCATTATTTATGGTTGTTTGCAATTGTGTTCATTCAAGAAAACGAAAGTATATTTTGTAGCTTACATCATTCTAGAAATACATTCTCCCCGTTGTAGATAGATTTCATTGAACGAAATTTTGCATCATTCATTTCTATTTTCATATTATTGGATCAAGGTCTTACACAACATTGGTTTCATTCCCATCTCCCTCTTGAGTAACAACAGCCTCTAAAAAACATTGTGAAATCTAAAACTCAATTAGTAACTTTTATTTTCTAGGGATCATTTACACCAACATTAGATAGGCTAGAGCTTTGGAATAGGATAGAGATTTGGAATAGGCTGTGAGACACACTCTCCAAAGAACAAAACATACAATAGAATCTTGTGATAGGGAGTTTTCAAATCCATTGGCAACATTTTTTCCTGGGAAGCCCTTCTCACACAAGGGTCAAACCTGAGGTCGCATTGAGATTGGAAGAGTTACTCACCCTGCTTTGATGGTCACAGTGTAGAGATTGTGTGTATTATAGGGGTCACTTGAAGGTATACCCACAATGATGAGTGGAAGCCTCTCAAATTGATTTTGGGCTAGATACTCTACCTTTGTGTGTGGATCAGACTATCCATTGCTTCCCCAGGCATTACTATTGTTCTTGGTAGACTCAATTGCCTATCTTATTAAGGTCTTACATAAGGTGACTGTGGAGGGGCAAGTCTTCATGGTACCTGGAATCGACGTTGTCCAAACTCACTTAGGGTCCTTGGAGGGTATACCCATGATTATGTGTCGCAGATTTCACTAGGGTGTAAGTCTATTAAGCAAGTCGTCAACGTAACTTTTCCACCTCCTCTATCCTATCCCCTTCTTGTCTTGACTTTGTGACATTGGATTTCATCACCAATTAGTGAATTCGAAATAAGAAGGTTTTGTTTGCATGGTTTGATTCCTAGATTTTACTAGCAAGTGTTGTTTGTTTCTATAGTTGGCCATAGAGTTTTTCCGTAAAATATTTGGTCCAGCCAACATTGACCCTCCACGCCGTTCACATAGGATGCAAGGACTACCCCCAGAAGATCAGGAAGGTTCTCAACCCTTGCCTTCTAACCCACTGAAGGCATCTCCTCAACAAAGTGACGTCCAGGAAAACATACCTTCACAAGCGGAAATAACTGACTCTTTAGACAATTTCCAAATTGTTTTTGATTCTCTAGACACTTTCCAAATACCTCATGGATACAAGAGATGTATTCTCCAATTGAATTCCTCCATAGAACTTGTTGTTGACACTTCTGGAATACCAACCAGACCTCTTACCAGCCTGGAAAATGAGGATCCCTTTTGGACCACTGACATATTTTGAACCCCGGCTATAGTGCAGGACCTTTATGGCTCAAGGGCAAGTGCTGATATACCTGTCGTCTCTGAACTTCCCAAAACGTCTACTACCTACATGATACCTCTAGATCACTTTGCTAGTACAAATTGTTATTTTTTCATTGGTTCAGACACATAGTCTGTTGGTCCTAGTTTGACCATTCCTCTTCAGATAGCCCATTCCACAATGGTCCCACACACTATGACTATTCCCACTAGGAATACGGTGGTTACCCAAGCTCCCATTGGTACACCACTTTCATCTAGACCTATCCCATCTCTTCCTCATGGGTACAATGCTTTAAATACTTATCTTCTTATCCCATCTCTTCATCCAAAGGGTCTTATCTGCCTTTTATGGGAGGATTTGGCCAAAGTGGATCCAATCCAATTGGAGGCTCTACTCTATCATTCACTTCTAGTTATCAGATTCTTGTTGGAGGAAAATATAACAGTGGGGGGGAAACTCAATTTGGAGGTCACACCCAAATTGGAACACCACCCCCACTTGGAGGACAACCCCCACTTGGAGGTTATACCCCACCTTATGGACATAACATTCCAAGATCATTAGCCCAGTATTGTAACCTTCTCATCTAGGTAAATCCACAATCATTTGGGGGGAAACCAACTCAAGTTTTCTCTTTCATACCCCTAGTTCAGGCCAGTCATATCTCAATTCTTCCAATCCCATTTGGGGTTCGAACATTCAATCTAGTGTCATTTTCCAAGGGAACATACCTAATCAGTACAACCCTATGGGCTACATGCCTCCACACTCACATCTAAATCTCTTAGGACCTTCACTTCACATGAAGAATCCTTACAGTCCTACTAGTATACCGACAAGAATCCCTCCCCAAAGTCACCAGTACCCTCACTTGAATAGACAATTACCCTTTTCAGCCACTTTGGATATACTTGACTTGTCTAGAATCTTGAATGACCCCATCCTGCATTCTCCCCATTGGCCCGTTATAGCTCCCAATCTACCATTAGACATTCCAAAATTTGACAGTAAACCATGAGAAGATCCAAACAACCATGTCATGACTTTTCACCTTTGGTGTTCATCCAACTCTTTGATGGACGATTCCATTCGGTTACGACTCTTCCAACGAACTCTTATGGGTTTGGCTGCAAAGTGGTATATAGAGTTACCACGAGGCTTCTTCATCGACTTTAATACCCTATCCATGGATTTACTCACACATTACCAACTTCCCATCCGTTATGAAACAAGAATTGAGATTTTGAGTTCCTTCAAGCAGAATTCGACCACTCATATCTCCGATCGCATCCATGAGTGGAGAAGAAGACGAAGTTTTATCAAACTCGATCTTACCGATCAGTTATTGGAAGAATGGTTCATGAAATCATTCGTGAATAAAATATATCGTGACATTTTCATGGGTGGAGTTGTCACAGAAGAGCATGCGATCAGTCGTGCTCGATACCTCGATCTTGTTTATTCACAAATAGGTACTCTTTACGAATTTCTCCCTGATGCTCCTCATCCTTCTACCACCTCTACCTCAACTACCCCTGTTGCTTCTCATGTGGATTATGGTGTGATTGGCACTTTCCATGCTCAACCTCAATCTACACAAGCCTCTCCCACCAATCCCAAATCTACTGCTTCTAATGTTCCAAATTTTCCGACTCCTACTCCTTCCACCTGAAAAACATCAGAGTTTAACTCCATTCAATCTACGCTTGTCAAAAAAAAAAATCTAAAAAAGGAAAGGGTAAGAATAAGGAGGATAAAAATAATCCACAATATGAGAAATCCAAAATGCAACCTGTTGATGACAAGGATAAGCGCAAACACTGATACCCTTTCCTTATCTATGGTGATGATCACTCCAAAAAAGATTGTCCAAGACATGCTGAGGTTACTAAGTTCCTTCAGGGGACCGCGAAGCCTCCCAAACTGGTCATTTTGTTCAAAACTTTCCCTTCTCAATAGCAGGCCCACTTGGTCATTCATGACCAACCCTCTCCTTCCGACACTTCCTATGTCCTTGTGTGTACTGGTGATTCAAAAAAGAATGACGTTACACTTACTACTCGGGCCAAAGATTACTCTTCTTCAAACGATAAAGTTGACAATATGCCAACTTCATTGGTTCAAATGCCTCCCTCAACTTCACCTCCTAACGGTCCTCTTCATCTCAAACGACTGAGCTTTGATATAGTTCTTCGCCCCCCTCCACGATGTCAACTCTTGAAGTCCTTCAAATTTGTCCTGCTCAACGAAAGGCACTGTTAAAGGCTATTGGTGGAATTAATCCTACGGATACAAATTTGATAATTTTTGACCTGGAAGATCACATCCCAAGGCTACCCCCTCAACTAGCATTTTAGATACAAGTTATTGTCGCAGACAAGAACATCTGTAGAACCATTATTGACGAGAGTGCCTCAACGTGTGTAATGTTTGTTGCCTTTTGGAAAGCCATTGGCTCTCCTCCCCTCACTGAATCACACAACACACTTAAGGATTTCAATGGCTCTATATTTAAGCCCTACAATGTACTTCCCTCGTTGTCTATTACATTGGAAGGAAAATCAATCAACGTCGAAGTTGAGATCTTTGATGCACCTCTCGATTATAACCTCCTACTTGGCCATAGCTGGATTAATTCCATGTGTGCAGTTGTGTCTACCCTTTTTCGGGTCGTACATTTTCCACACCAAGAAAAATTCATTACTCTAGACCAACTGGCCTTTTTCAACTCTGATTCCCGTACTAGCAACATACCCTTTATTTCGAAGACACCTCCTAGGTATGAGAATGCCATTGTGGGTCTACTAAAAGATTACACTTTGATGGGTACTTTGCAAATCCCACCTCCCAATTTTACACCTCCTTTGGTAAACTCGATCAACATGATTTCCACCTCTATTCACGAAACCCCCGCATCTCACAACCCGTGTATAGTACCTGACCCCAGTGATTATCTTCGCTATGGTGAGAAAATTATTTTAAGTCTGATTGAGTCAACTTATCAATCCATTCAATCAGAAACCTCTTCTACCCCCTCTCTTAGTGATTCATATCCCGATCCATTTCATGTAATTTTTCCTACTGACGAGATGATTATGTCTGTTATGTCTATGGAAGATGCCCCCTAGGATGATGGACATCATCGTTCCATTCTCTTCCTAGAACATCACACTTTAGAGAGTTACTAACGGATTTTGATGTCGTCAACCATTGTTCTCATTTCCTCTGTTCCTGAGTCAACACATGATGCACTTTACAAAGGGAACCTGAGTAATATTTCACCCACTATTCCTCTTGACATATCTATACAACCTGGAGTTGTTGAAAATGTTCACATCGGAGCCGCTTGTTCTGATAAAGAAGTCGTCACTTATAAATCTATTTTTAAAGAATTCCATGAATTTGTTTCTTGGAGTTACCAAGAGATGTCGAGTATTGACCCCGATATTGTTGTACATGAAATTAAGACCTACCTAGACACTAAAACCGCTTGGTAGAGACTTCGCCTGGTCCACCCCCATAAAGTCGTTGCTATCGAAATCAAAGTTTAAAAACTTATCAATGTTGGTTTTATCCATCCCGTGGCTTTAACCGATTGGGTATCGAATCTTTTTCCGATCAATAAAAAATAAGGCACAATCCATGTATGCGTCGATTATAGGTATATTAATAAAGCTTGTCCCAAAGACAACTTTCCAACCCCCTTCGTTGACCAGATCGTCGACAATTGCATCGGCAGTGAAATATTCTCATTAATGGACAGTTTCTCTAGCTATAACCAGATTAACATTTTACCCACGGATCAATACGAAACTGCTTTCATTTGTCCTTGGGGTACTTTCACCTACCAGAAATTACCTTTCAGTTTGAAGAACGCTAGGGTGAATTTTCAATGTGCCATGTCTTATTCTTTCCATGATATCAAGCACATCGTACAATCATATCTCGATGATCTACCGACGCATTCCATGCGTCACTAAGACTACCTGACCCATCTCCGAGGCATTTTCCTTCACTGTCATTACTACCACATACGTTTAAACCCACACAAATGTGTTTTTTGTGTGGAGTCTGACCGAATTCTAGGTTTTATTGTGTAATCTCATCGAATTAGGGTGGATCCTTTGAAGGTCGGCGCCATCCTTAATTTACCTCCTCCTTCTACCTTACGCCAACTCCAAAGTTTGCAATGGAAGGCAAACGTTTTGTGTCGATTCATTCCTAACTATGTTGAGTTAACGCTAGGATTTACTCAAGTGTTGAAGAAGGGTTATGAATTCGTATGGGATGAGACTTCCAACAAATCCTTTGAATCTTTGAAACTCTCCCTAACATCAACACCACTTATTTTCCCACCAGATTATAGTCGAGACTATTTCCTCTACCTCACCACTTTGGACTCTACCATTGCCATGGTTTTAGTCCAAGAGGATGAATCGCATGACTACCATGTAATTTATTATTTGAGTCAAAGTTTCATGACTACCAAGGCCAAATACCTACATGTGGAAAAATTGGCCTTGGCAGTTGTTCAAGTTGTCCAACGTTTTCATCACTATATCCTATTACGCAAGACCACTGTCATTTCCGATTGCAACCCTATGCAGCATATCCTTACATGCCAATTGCTAGGGGGAAAATACTCCAAATGGATAGTGATTCTCCAGGAGTTTGACTTAGAGTTCGAATGCGCTAATTCTAAGAAATATTTGGTATTTTCCGAATTTATATGTGACGTTCCCTCCACTAAGACAGAAAATGTGGCAGAGGATTCCTTACCTAATGAATCTCTTTTTCTTATTAGTTCTGATGACGCTTGGTATGGAGATATTATCATTTACCTATAGACTCAAACTTTCCATCTTGACCTCTCTAGTACAGATCGTCATTGCATACAGTATCAATCCTGTCAATACATCATTCTCGGTGACACTCTCTATCACCATGGTATTGACTCTATTTTCCGACGTTGTCTCATTTTCAATGAGACTAAGAAAGAATTGAATGAATTCCACTTTGGAGCATGTGGTGGTCATATGTTTGGGTATGCCACTTCCTAAAAGATCTTATGAGAAAGGTACTTTTGGCCTTATTTGTTTAGAGACTATATAAATGTCATCTAGAAGTGTCATGCTTGTCAAACGTACAATAACAAGACAAGATCTCATCCTGCTCCTTTACACCTTGTAGTTTCCATTGGACCTTTCGCAAAATGCGACATTGATTTCATGACATGTAACCCTCTCTCAGTCGGGGGCATGGATACATCATCGTAGCCATGGATTATTTCACGACATGGGCCAAGGCGATGCCTACATTCGACAATAATGGAAAAAATGTAGTCGTATTCATATTCAATCATATTATCACGCGATTTGGAATCCTGCAAGCTATCATCATTGATCACGATAGCCATTTTCAAAATTTCATGATGTCCGAGCTTACCAAAAAGTTGGGTCTTTGACATGAAAACTCAACCCCCTACTACCCGCAGGCCAATGGCAAGTTGAAGCAAAAAACAATGTTCTTATCACTGTGCTTCGACGGATAATAGGAATTCACAAGACAAGTTAACACACAATGTTGTTTTCATCATTATGGGCCTATCGGACATCTGTGAAGTCTGCCATAGGATTTACATATTTTCAGTTGGTGTATGGTATCGAAGTTGTTCTATCGATTGGATGTGAGATACCATCATTGAAGCTAGTTGTTGAACTTCTCCCAAACACCTCTACCAAAGAAGAAACTCTATTGTATATGATGCAATTAGATGAAACCCATCGTGATGCCACCCTGGTTATTGAAACCCAAAAGAAACGCATAAAAGCCCAATACAACAAGCATGTCAAGCCGTGTGTTTTCTCCAAAGGTGATCTAGTTCTCCTCTATGACCAAGATTAGGATTTGCTAGGGGCTAGAAAATTCAAGACTATGTGGCGTGACCCTTATACCATCAAATGAGTTTTGGAGAAGGGAGCTTATGACTTAGTAGATTATGATGGCATTCCTTTGAGTGAACCCAAAAATGGGATTTACTTGAAGAAGTACTATGCTTAGGTTATCTTTGCATGAGTGCTTGTATTTTTAATGTATCATACTTTTGTGTGCTACTTTTGTGTGCTTTTTCATTATCGAGGAATATAGTGTCGTCATCGAATTGTTGACCGACGTTATTTCACTTGGAATCCGTCACCTGGTTGTACGTCTTGATTCCCAGTTAGTGGTACTACAGCTAAGTAATATCTATGTTATCCGAATTCCTACTTTGTTACAGGTATATTTACGAATTCGCCTCTTGGAATGTTATTTCGATTACATTAAATATCGGCATATTCCTAGATGTCTAAATACATTAAATGATGCATTAGCTAATTATGTGTTAGACAAAAATTTGAGACACATGTAAATCCAATCACAATTCACATTAAAGCAAGTAATCCGGAAGAATCCTCATGTATATATGTATATATAACGATAAAAGTGTTTTACAAAAAGTGTTTTCCGTCCGAAGATCAAATATCAAAATACGAAGCCCATGGCTTCTACAAAATGGAATCGAGGATGTTGCTCATGAACACTACTTCCCGAGATACCCTGCGAAGTAGTTGACTAAGTGAACCAAATATGCATAGAGTATGAAGTTGATAACATCTCAGAATTTCACCAATTGAAATATCCAGGATATCTGTGGTCAATCCCTCTAGGTTCTACTCGACTGCCTCATAGTCTTCAGCATCCCATCCTACTAGCACAATTGCTTCCCCTTGTCTTTGTATAGGGGATGTACCTGGAAGCCGGTGTGTCTCTACATCTGCATTGTCAAAATATTTTGATTAGTCATCGGATTGAAAGCATAAAAAAAATCTTATATTTTAAAATTCACAAAAAACATCATAAAAACAAAACGTTTTTCTTACCTACATCTCCCCACTAAAATCCCTCAGGTAGAACCAAGTAGGGTTCACCTCTAAAATCCAACCCAATATATGCATAATATTCCACCATCAAGATATGGGGCCTCAGCCAGTCAAAGAATGCATCCTTGTATTTAAAGATGGGGCCCACTACATGTCGAGCCATGAGGTCGCACCACCTCTTCATCCTTGGGGAACCCTCTCTAAAAATAAAGACACCAAAATAGAATCATACCCTAATTGTTTCAGGTCCCCCTTCTTGCATTTGGTTAGTTGAGTCTTCATGCTGTGAAGGACTCTGTCGCTCCAGTTGAACACCCTAGGTTCCATGCACTCCACGACATATTGAAAATACCTTTGGAGGGCCATGTGAGGATATGCACTCCCCACCATACATGCAATGGTAAAAAGAATGGTCCGGAGGGGTAAATCCTAGACACCTTTGATGGCAACTTTTCCCTTGCGTCTCTCGGCCCCAGGATCATAGTATCGATGGAGATACTCACTCATTGGTAGACCACCACCTCTACCTCCTGTCAAAGTCACATGAGACCCACGATGAGATAACCCCATCAATAAATAGATATATTCTATCTCTAAGGATAGTACATGGGGACCCACATGAAAAACCTGCTAATCCACATCCCACATGTGGACCAGATACTCCAGTAACCTTAGTTGGGCTCTCATGCCCTGGATTTAAAACAATTTCAGTAAATCACATTGCCGGAGGGAATTCATAGTGTTTGGGTCATTCAAAGCATCATGGTCATCATATTCATGCTCCCTCTCCCTTCACTCTAGCATTTTGACGATCAAATACCTTCATTGGGACAATAAAAGGGAGTTAGCATCCTCATTTGTTGATTTCAGAATTTTCTATTAGCTAAAACACATAAAGAATTTTTTGGTTTTCAGCCACTCCAGGAAGAGATTTTACACAGTGTGGGGTTTCCGTAGGTGAGCCATAGGGTACCTGCGGAAATCATTTATGTCTGCAGGTCCCGATACTGGTCACCTACGGCAGACCCAGTGCGCACCTACTAGCCAAAAATGTAACTCAAAAGACCATTATTAACCGATGAAAATGAAATTTAATCCGATGAAAAGAAAGAGGACGAAGAGATTATTGTTTTCATGGAATTCATGAGATGAATAGTCACCCATGCCTCCCGCAATCAACAGTCAAAGTCTGAGGTAAAAATAGGGTTTCTAGGCAAGTTTTGGGCAAAATGAAAATGAAATGCAAGTTTTTACTCCTATTTATTTCACTTTTTACTTTTTCTTTTAATATTTTATATTTTTTAAATGCATTTTATCCAAAACCTAAAGGTATAATGATCTCATGAGTCTTCCATTTTCTCACAGATAGAAGAATTGGAATCATGAACAATGAAATATGGAGATTTTTCGTGATTTGTTTTTATATTTTTCATGCACAAGTACGTTTTAGGGTTTTTCATAAAAACCTCAAGACTATTCTTTGTTCATTCTCGTGCTCGAAAATCGATGAGAACGCAACTGAGTATACTTTAGTCATCTTTTCATACACATCATGGTAACATGAAAAAAGAAACCCATGGAGTATCCCTTAAGCTCTTTTCATGCTCCATAAAAATGAAAAGATTGTCGAGCGACCTTGTTCTTTTCATGCTCGTAAAAGTATTTGAAGAAAACGTTTGATGGGAGATAGTTTATCAATTTTTCGGTCCCGTCGAACTACTCTACAAAAAAGGAACTAGGAGAGTTCTCTTTAAGTGTTTTTCAGACTCTCAAAACATGAAAAACCCCCAAGTTTTCTATCCTTGGACTCGTTAAACAAACATCGAAAGACCCATACGGGATCAAACCACTCCTTCTTAGGGTTCGTTAAACATACTTCGAGGGACTCGTCCAAATGATGAGCTTACATCAACAAGCATATGTTATCATCCTCTTGCTTGCATAAAAATAAAGAGGTACTCTCCAGTAATGGTGGGGGAAAATTTGGGAAAGAAATGTTTCTCTGTATTTGTGTTAGTGGTAGTAATAGTCTCTCTTGAACATGAAACCCCCCTTTCATCATTTGAATCTGGGTTGGGAAATCCATTTTTCTCTCGTCTGACTTTCTGCAAGTTCATATCTTGGGTCGTCTTTGAGTCAATGATGCCAAGACCATTGTCATTTCATCCATATGTTCAAGAGAAGTCCAAACAAGACCTCTATCGAGTTGGCCATCTGCAATTGTCAATTCCTACCATGTTGGCCTTCCCTGTGTCAGTTTCAAATCATTTTCATACTTTGATCTACCCTAAATCTATTACTTATTTCGTGTCATTTGATGGGGGATACATCAAGGCCCTCATGTGATGAGTTGTTTCCTATTGACTTCAACTCATCATCCAGGAACAAGACCTAGAAATCATTTAGTACCTTAGATCCTGCATGCCTCAATGAAAGCTTTCTTCACTTTCAATAGTGGATTCACATCATTGGTCCCTAATCAGAAGATTCCCTCAAGTGTTTGACTTCAGCTCATTTATTCACATTCATTGGATTGTACTAAGGCACCTTGGGATTCATTGACATGAATGGTTATTTCCCTCGCACTTGTTAACGGTTTCCATCAATGACCCGTAATCAAGTGGTTTCTACCATGTTCAACTTCAACACCTGTAATCCAATGGTTAGATTCGTACTTATGAACGACAGATTTGAAGACCTTGGATCTCCTCATTTTGGTCCAAGTTGCGATGGAGTATTTATGATTTGTATTGACACATAGATCCACTTTGTATGTCTCATGGCTATGTCCTAATTTCAAGTTTGTTAACACATAGATCCACAGTGTATTCTTGGTGGCTATGTATCATCTTGATGACATGGATCCATAGTGTATAATTGGTGGCCATGACTGAAATTTATGATTCACATCACTTGTCGTCTGAGAATGGGAATGTCTACCTCAGAAATGGTATAATATTGTTTAGATGCTTGATTGTTTGAAGGTTCCCGATTGGTGAGCTCCTTGTTCCCGACACACACACACATTTTAAAAAGTATTTTGACTGTCACGAGTTCCAGCCTCATACTTTGGGGGCAATTTTATTACACATTATTTTGGTCACTCTGATGACGACTCTACAAGCATGTGTTTAGGCTCTCAAAAAAATATTTTACATGAGGAAAATGACTGAATTCTTCCCCTACAGGGCATTTTTTTAGAATGACACCGCAGGATGATAGTGGTACACAGTGTGGAAATCCTTGATTTTCGCAGGCTACTCTATACCTGGCTCACGGGGTTTCCACAGGCTGCTATATAGGCAGGGTGCAGTGACGTTTGAAGCTAAGGAAAGGAAGAAGTTCACAAAGTTTCTAGAAGGAGAATCTTCTAGAATGTGAGGTGGTGTCCATATGGTTGTGATCCTACTGACTTATTTGATTTGGTGGGATCATCCTTATCCTTTTAATTGCTTCACCTTCTCCTATATAATGATGGGGTTTCTCATGGAAAAGGTTAAGCAAGGTTGAGCAAAGAATTGTCGGAAGAATAGGTTGAAGACTGTGTGAAGGATCTTGTTACAACTGATGCTCGAGGCCTCTATTTGTCCATCAATATTTTGTGGACCATCTTCATGAAAATTTGGAGAAAGTGTATGTGTGTGTTGGAACAAAGGACCACTGAAAGGGAACTTGCGACATCAAGGCAATTTGGTTGTATCTTTCACTTTTACTTAATATAATACAGTGACATGTTTCTTTCCCATAAAATCATTAGCATTTTATTACATGATTCCTTTATCACATGTTTAGGTTTTCATTGAATCTATTATTGTTTCTTTCACTTTGGTTGGTTTGTGTCATTGCAGATCTGATCTCACAAGAGCACTGGAGTGAAGCAGGGACAGCAAAGATATAAGGAAGCGATATCTAAAGGTATGTCATACATTCCTTATTTGGTAGTAAATTCAATGATAGTAACCTAGGGAAAGTGTCATGTCCTGTTTTGTTTTGTTCTAGATCCAGGTGGATCTAGGGAGATTAGTTTATGTCTACATTCATCGATTTATCCAATAACATAGGGAAAGGACAACCCTCAGGTTTTTTACAGGTATGAACTAACTGAGAGGGGGGGGTGAATCAGTTAGTGTAGATTATTAACAATTTCCCTTGTTTTAACTTTGAATCAATAATCTTAGTGGCAGTGAGTCTTTACTGTGAAATTCAGAGTTATGAACGTAAAGCAGATAACATAAAGAATAGCAATCACACACAGCATTCACTCACAAGTATGAGACACAGATTTTTCAAGAGGAAACCCAACCAGGGAAAAAACCTCGTCTTCTTAGGATGTTAAGCAAGCTCCAACTGCGTTACATCTCATATTTTATGAGCACCAACTCATAGAGGCTACAACCTCTGATTTCCATCACCAACTCCCACAAAATCCCAGCACCCACTGGGTGGAAGCACCGACTTCCTTTTTACTTCAGCACCAACTGAGTGAAGGCACCAACCTTCAGATTCMTTTCTGTTGATCTACTCTGCATTCTTCATTGTCTCTGATCTGCTGCTCTGCTTCACTGTCCTCTGCAGACCATTCTCAGCTTCTTCTCCTGTCACGCAGATTCTCCTCTTCCTTTTCTCACATTCAGAGCTCTCTCTCTCTCTCACTTCAACAACACCTCCAATCTCTGTCTCAGTGCCTTATATTGTTTTTGCACATGCAGATATTTTTCTTGCTTTGCTCAACTCCAACTGCAGTTTCATTTTTAAATCTTTCTTCTTCTTTTCGCATGCCAGCATTCTCCCTGATTTTCTGAACTAGCTCTTTGCATGCCTCCTCTACGCATTCCACATCATGCAACATTGTGTTATTTCTGTCTTAACAGACAATCTATTTTTAGACTGAAAGTCCTGCCACCATCCAGAGTAATTAGAGAAACACAACTGCCAAAATCCTCCAGACTTGTCAATGCAGATGAAAGACCCCCGCAAACCCTGGATTTAGACCACCCTCTTCCTAACTCGAAATATTCTACTCTTCTTGGGTTTGCATTAAACCCAGGGATAACACTGATCACTGGCTTGGCAATGTTAGGCTGCGTTGGTTGTGCATTATAACCATTTGACGTTGGCCACACCAATCGCATTGTGAAGGGCATCATTCGTGCGTCTCTTGAAAAATCGAATGGTAACCCAAAGCATCTTTTTAATGGTTTCTTGATGCTGCTGCTTGTCATGGTCGTGGCTAAGGGAGAGCCAACGGGCAATAGACATATCCTTCTTGATTTTATCAGCAAGGATCCCCATGGGCGAAGGCTGAACTGGAATGCCAATTGGGTCATCTCACGGAGCTCAGAGTTCTTTCCCTGAGATCAAAGTTGTTGAACGGTCCTCTGCCTTCAGATCTTGCAAATGCCAAGTGATTCGAGAAGCATCTATCTTCAACATGCTTTCTGGGCCATTGCCTCTGTTTCTCTTTTAATGGGGGTGCTTGAATCGACTGGATCTTTCCTTCAAACGTTTCAATGGGTTCATTCCTTTTTTTTTTTGAATAACCTAATGCATTTCAATGGGTTTATCCTGAATAACCTAAATGCATCTTAGCGGTATCCTCTTGTAGAACAATTCGTTGAGTGGAACCCAATCTCAACATCCCCACTTGAATATTTCTCTGTCATCATCTAACTTCTTCTGCCAGTTCTCTTGTGCATGCTCCATTACCAACAAATTGCCATCAATGACAACCTTGACAGTCTGCGTCATCTCTGCTATAGCCATATTTCCAACAATCTCCCCCTTTGGCATTGATGTCAATATGTCTTTCATTGCTCCCCCTTTGAAATCAAGGGCAAAGGGTTAAACTGTTCTCTTCAGGCTCCCCCTGACTTTGTGCACTCAACTGTAATACCTGCTAAAAAGGAATGAAATCCATCAACACTATCCACTAATCTGACCACAACGCTCCACCTGAATTGATGCCAATTTTGATGCATTAAAGTCTTGAGAGTTTAAACTGGGAAAGGTATCAGCTCTGATCTCTATGTATTTTCGCTTGCTACAGTTATACCATGTTCAGTAACCAGGCTTCTTGTGAAAAAGATCCTTTGGACCTGCGCTCCTTTAATCAATCATCTTCTGCCAATTACTACCTGAGGTACACTTTGTCAATCGTGACTTCATCTTCCAATCCTGTGTAGACCATATGGAGAGATTCCAACGCCCCTTGTCTAGAAGGGTTGTGTATGCTTTGTCAATGATCCACTGCTCTGTCTTTATGCTCAAACAAAAGACTCTTTGCATCTGCAATCTTCTTCGTTCATCTGCACATCTTCAGTTTTGTTCATGTCAAAGATGTTTAGAGCTATGCTCCCCCTATCAAGATAACCCCAAGGACCCGGTCATGAGAAAACAATCTGGAATTATCTCAAAAACATTTGTGCTTTCTCTATGTTAGCTAAGAGGATGATGCACGTTTTATCTTCCTACTTGCAACAACCTGTGCAGACATCTAAATTTGCTCAAGACTGATTCGCAAATTTTATTCATAGCCCTCAATCTTCAATCTGGCTTCCATGCTGCTCTCAAACAGTATTTTTATGCATGGGGTCTACCCTATTTTGAATGGCTGAGGATACTTGCCATTGATATAATTCAATAATCATCATATGTTTCATATTCGCTTTTATTACTTCAAGAACGCTTCTTATAAAAAATGCCCATCTTTGCTGCTCATGACCAAACTCAACACCGCTGCAATCATATATTCAATACTGGTACAAATCATAAAGACCAAAGTGGCTCTTCTGAAAATAAATCATTATCTTCTTGTCATACACAGATTTATGGTCCTTCTAAAATTCTACATAAACTAAAGAATCTATTGCTCAGAACTTAAAAATATTGTCTTTCTTTTCAGTATT
>ML802256.1:29493-40790 GCA_009831015.1 Picea engelmannii
TAAAGCAGATAACATAAAGAATAGCAATCACACACAACATTCACTCACAAGTATGAGACACAGATTTTTCAAGAGGAAACCCAACCAGGGAAAAAACCTCGTCTTCTTAGGATGTTAAGCAAGCTCCAATTGCGTTACATCTCATATTTTATGAGCACCAACTCATAGAGGCTACAACCTCTGATTGCCAACACCAACTGGATGAGAGAACCAACTCCCACAAAATCCCAGCACCCACTGGGTGGAAGCACTGAATTCCTTTTTACTTCAGCACCAACTGAGTGAAGGCACCAACCTTCAGATTCCTTTCTGCTGATCTACTCTGCATTCTTCATTGTCTCTGATCTGCTTCTCTGCTTCACTGTCCTCTGCAGCCCATTCTCAGCTTCTTCTCCTGTCACGCAGATTCTCCTCTTCCTTTTCTCACATTCAGATCTCTCTCTCTCTCTCACTTCAACAACACCTCCAATCTCTGTCTCAGCGCCTTATATTGTTTTTGCACATGCAGATATTTTTATTGCTTTGCTCAACTCCAACTGCAGTTTCCTTTTTCAATCTTTCTTCTACTTTTCACATGCCAGCATTCTCCCTGATTTTCTGAACTGGCTCTTTGCATGCCTCCTCTATGCACGCCACATCATGCAACACTGTGTTCTTTATGTCTTAACAGACAGTCTATTTTTAGACTGAAAGTCCTGCCACCGTCCAGAGGAATTAGAGAAACACAACTGCCAAAATCCTCCAGACTTGTCAATGCAGATGAAAGACCCCCGCAAACCCTGGATTTAGACCACCCTCTTCCTAACTCGGAATATTCTACTCTTCTTGGGTTTGCATTAAACCCAGGGATAACACTGATCACTGGCCTGGCAATGTTAGGCTGCGTTGGTTGTGCATTATAACCATTTGACGCTGGCCACACCAATCACATTGTGAAGGGCATCGTTTGTGCGTCTCTTGAAAAATCGAATGGTAACCCAAAGCAGCTTTTTAATGGTTTCTTGATGCTGCTTCTTGTCATGGCCATGGCTAAGGGAGAGCCAACGGGCAATAGACATATCCTTCTTGATTTTATCAGCAAGGATCCCCATGGGCGAACGCTGAACTGGAATGCCAATTGGGTCATCTCACAGATCTCAGAGTTCTTTCCCTGAGATCAAAGTTGTTGAACTGTCCTCTGCCTTCAGATCTTGCAAATGCCAAGTGATTCGAGAAGCATCTATCTTCAGCATGCTTTCTGGGCCATTGCCTCTGTTTCTGTTTTAATGGGGGCGCTTGAATCGACTGGATCTTTCCTTCAAACGTTTTAATGGGTTCATTCCTTTTTTTCTTTGAATAACCTAACGCATTTCAATGGGTTTATCCTGAATAACCTAAACGCATCTTAGCGGTATCCTCTTGTAGAACAATTCGCTGAGTGGAACCCAATCTCAACATCCCCACTTGAATATTTCTCTGTCATCATCTAACTTCTTCTGCCAGTTCTCTTGTGCATGCTCCATTACCAATAGATTGCCATCAATGACAACCTTGACAGTCTGCGTCATCTCTGCTATAGCCATATTTCCAACAAGGTTAAGATCCACAAAATATTGCCTCATAAATTCAGTGTTCTTTCATGTTAATTCTGATGGGGTACTTTTAATATGTCTCGAATGTGAAGATACAGACAAATTTCTAAAGGATCTCCATGATGGTCCTATTGGTGGACATTTCATAGGAAAAACGACTGCTCATAAATTACTGAGATCTAGCTATTATTGGCCTACTCTGTTCAAGGACTCTCACACATACGTTAGAAACTATAAAAATTGTCAAATGAGAATGGGGAGGGAGAAGAGAGAAGTTTTCCCACTCCAACCAATAGTTGTTTCCAATCCATTTGAGCAATGGGCATTAGATATCATAGGAGAAATTACACCGAGTTTTTCAAAACAACATAGATACATACTAACCGCCATATATTATTTCATGGAATGGGCAAAGGCCATCCCTCTGACCCGTGTAAACAAAAAGGTGGTGATCCAATTCATAGAACATCAATTGATCAGGAGGTTTGGTGTGCCTTTTGTCCTTGTTTTTGATAATGTAGCTTAATTTTCTTCCACCTTATTAACAATTTTCTCACTAGACAAAGGAATCATAATTAGATACTCTGTAAACTACTATCCACAGGGAAAAGGAGTGGCAGAATCAACTAATAAGAACCTAGTGAGGATATTGAAGAAAACAGTTGTAGACAACTAGAGGAATTGGCATAGTTCACTTCATAATGATTTATGGGATGATAGAGTTACACCCAAGGAAGCCATAGGGAATTCCCCATACTTTCTGGTATATGGACAGGAAGCCATTCTCCCAAACGGGCTATATCTTCCATCTCTTCAGCTTGCTCAAGATTCAATAGAACATACCTCATCAGTCATAGAACAAAGGATTGATACCCTCCTCATGCTGGAAGAGGAAAGGGAGAAAGAAAAATCAAATTTCATAACTCATCAATAGATAGTGAAAAGGTGGTTTGATACGCATAAGGATAAAGAGAAGAATTTTGAAGTAGGAGACTTAGTCCTAAAGTGGGACAGAGAAAATGAGCTAAAAGGAAAACATTCTAAGTTTCAGAATCTATGGCTCGGACCTTTCCAGGTGGCCAAGAAGATTAGGGTAGGCATGTATCGACTACAAAATCTGAGGGGGAAACATGAAGCCCTCCCGATGAATGGATAAACCCTAAAACAATATTTCCATTAAAAAAAAGAGAGAGAGATCTTTTGTGTTTATGTTTTCACGATGTTTGTTTAGATAGGTCGATTGTGGAATTCATTTTTGTTTTGACTTTTCCTTTTGTACTTCTGTGATTTTGAATATTGTGTTTAAGAAAGACAATTGTTGACCTTAATTCATGCGATATAACAAAATCTATTCCTAACGCATCCCTCGCATACAATACATGAATCATTAGGGGACCTACAGTTGTTTTAAGGGGTCCTCTACCTAATCTGCGCATATGAACAACCTTGGAAAACTGATGAAGTGTCTATCGGGTGGTCTGGTAAAACCTTGAGGGAAGGATGGTAAGTTGGAAAGGACTACATGTATCTCAGATACAAAGCTAGAAAAGTTTCACCTTAACCATCTCATTTTTTAAATAACAGATGTCCTCCTCTCCCACTTGCTCTAGGCATTCTGCTGAAATAAAATCAACTATATCAAATGAGCGCACAGTAGGAGAGGGTATGCATATAACTCTATTGGGGCTATGGATGCTCGTTGGAAGCAAAGCAAGGTCTGTGACATCGGGGTGACTCCACCAAGGCTATGGATGCTCTTTGGAAGCAGAGCAACACCGTAGCAAGAGAATAAGGGTAACTAAAATACCTAGTGCCAGTCAATTCTTTACTAGAATCTTGTCAAAAGGGGCGTGAGTGCAATTTGCAGGAAATGAAGGTGGAATAAAGGTTGAAAACCCCACAGGCAGGCCCAAATGCACCAACCAGGGAATTTCAAATGCAAGAATGTAAGAGGCTCTGATAAAAAATTAGTTAAATTCTTAACCATTTTCTGCATCAGCCAAGCCCGAGGTAGGAACATAGATTCTTCTTTTTCCCAATAAGTTGCCATTTGTTGAGCACTCAACACACCCTAAAAATCCTGTGTCAATTTTTTACTTTTTTGGGTACCACTTGATCTTTGAATTTTCTGATTTGACTTCATTTTGAGAAATGTTTTTTATTTGCTTATTATCACGAATTTCATTAGCTATTCAGGTTTGTTTGAACTTATGAAACCCCATGAATTAAAAGGCCTTAACACATGAATAAAGAATCAACAACCAAAACACTTCACCCGACATGCTCAGATTTGGCATTGGAATGAATTCAAATAAGGAAAAGAATCACTCGGAAAACCTCATTCGCCCAGCAACGATATTCATCGACATCGGCAAAAGGAATTTTTGTTTTGTGAAAAATATTTCATAAGGATAGCGTTGTTATTCAATTCCCCTTCAACATCGATAAAAGACGAGGAGAATAGATGCTAACAAAGAAAGAAAAATCACTATTAGTCGATGCCCGATGTGCTTAGCAGAATCGGGAAAATCCTAAAAGGTTCACAACAAACACTCTGAATATGCCAAAATACATTCTCGATCGCCGATCCCCGATGCATTTTTGGCATCGGTATTTTTTGAGGAAGCTAATCCAAAGAAAATCACTTGATAAGTTTATCGTCGATCGCCGACCCTTTATAGTTTCTTGGCATCGGTAAGCTAGGTTTTGTTTTATAACAAATAAATTAAGGAAAGTCCCGACTCTGATTAATACACGCGAATTAGGCCACCATTCTTCAATGCCAAGTGTCTTTTCCATATTGGAGAACCGTATGGTCTAGTTTGACCCCGAGTCATTATTGGTCCCCTAAAGTTTGAGTCACACCTCTAAGTTAGCTTTGCCACAAAAACATTGTACGTTGAGATTGATCAACATTAGAGATTTTTTACAGAAGGACATCAAAGAAAACATTCATAGCACATCCTCGATCCCCGATCCACCCATTGAAAGAGAGACAGGATGGGACATTTTAGCATTAGATACGATCATATTTTGATCATTTAAGGGGCTAATTAATACCGATTCCCGCATTATTTTATACCTCGTGCACCAATAAAAACAGTCGTTTAAAATCACCGATAGACTGCATCACCCCCACGTCTCCACCATCAACCTACGATGAATTTAAGTTGTAGATATTCAAGGGCAGATCTGCTTAAATTTCACTCATCACTCGAATTGAATGGTTGATGTGACACTGTAAGTTTCTCCCTAGTTTAAATTCTCTCAAGTATTTGTAAACAAAATCATTCTATGCACAAGGAAATTCCAAACATCCAAAGAAGCACGACGAGTAATTTGAAGGCTGTAGAGATCTTGTGCATATCAAAATAACCAGGTTTAGAAATATTTACAGGTATGTATCCAAGTCTATGGATTTTACATGGTTACAGTTCATATATTGTTTATCTGGTTTTTTTATTTACACAGTCTCTAAAATTTTATTTTAAGTTGCAGGAACAATGCCTCTAAGAAGGCCAACCACCAGACAACCACAGAGGGAACCAAAGCTGAAAGAACCAGAGGTAGGAAAAGGCTCTTCTCCAGTGGACACAAAGAAATTAGAATACACTTTGAGGTCGGAACCTGTCATCAAAAAAACACCGAAGAAGGTTTTTATTTAGCCTTTGTCCTTTGGATATACAGAGGAAAGCATGGGGTCTAATATGGCACTCCCACAGTGGGGAGAACTCTTTAACAATATCATCCAAGAGGAATACTTGAGATATATCCCACACAGTGATCTAGATGTAAGAGTTCTTGATGACGAAGTGTTCCCGAACATCCGACAGTCATAAATGCATATGGTGGCGAGCATAACCCCTTTTTTTTCCTATATTGAAGTCTTGAAGTGGCTTATCAACCACATAGACACACAAAAATTTTTGATCAACGGTGACAATGGTGGGTGTATTGGAGTGTTCTTAGCGATGAAAATTTAGAAATACTAAAAGATTAGAGATCCTGAGGAGTGACTAAACACGAATTTTGTCGTGAAGTTCTATGTGCGCCACAACACCAGCCAAGTGATGGCCTCATGGTGGAGGGAGGACAAGAAATACACCAACCGAAGCACAAACTAGTACTCAATGAATAATCAGGCCCCGATTCAATTGCACATAGGTGTTGATTCATATAATCAACACAAATCTTGATTCGACAATAGAATCTAACCAAAAAACATGTAACTTTGAGCCTGAGATCCATGTACATTAAACATGTATAGACTTCCTTCAAAAGAAAATACCCAACAAAAGACAGAGTCTTATAATGCTCGAGAAATAGAACCACAATGTGTGTGAGGAGAACAAAATCACAGCACCCAAGTGCCTTTTAAACTTTGATGGGACCATGATTGTGCTAGGGTTTAACAAAACAATGGAGTGAATAACAATAAATCGACCAAATGGAAATTCCTCGGGGATGCAGGTAACCCATGGGCCCTTTTTTTTTTAAAATAAATTTACCAGAGAGAGGTAATAATAGAGGCTTGATTAACAAATGATATTCAAAGCCAGACGTATCTCGTGCTCTCCTTTAAAAAAAATTATTGCAGAGAGGTAATGAGATTTGGCTTAATCACAGAATAATATTTGAAGAAATAGAGAGCCTGTGCCTTTTCCAAGTCCACCACAGACACATAACTTTTAACTTAAAATCTTGACAGTGAGTGTAACCAACATAATAGTCAACCACCTCCAATGGATAACAAGAGAGGTGAATTCTTATAAACACTATGGAAAGAATTCCCAAGCACAACCCATGGCCAACCCAACACATGTACAAGATTCCATTCCAAATTATGGGTGATACAAAGACTCGACTATGCAACGCTTTCAACAATAGTGATAGTGAAGTAAGTTCCATAACAAATGATAGCTTGGGGCTCAACCAAAACAAAGAAAGAACAATGCAACTCTCAACAGTATCCATTTCAATTCAAAGGAGAGAAAATAACAATGACCAAGGAGAAAAGGAGTGACAACATTTAACACCAAGACTATTGTAAAACCCACGCACCAAACTCAGAGCTTATTACACCATTATCATAATTTTCCACAAAGAACTGGAGTAAAACCCAAAGTTGACCCACACATTTTACCCAAACAAAAACAGTGCTCAAGCTACCCACAACAATAAAAATCATTCTTTCGTTTAAAATGTCAGCAGTCCATATTATTCACAGAAGAAACCATAACCATATCACTGATACATAGTCAAAGATTAAGAAAAGCACAGACCTCATGCAATCCCGAGCCAAAAAAATCAATTCATAACACAAAGGGACCATCATGGATGGAAATTAAAGGAGCCATACATGGAAAAATCGCTTTGAGGGAAGAGTTGGACTGTGTTTTCCTTTCAAAACCAGAAATCATGGAGCCTCCACAACCACTAGAGCCGAAAAAACCAAATGAAACTATGGCTAGGGTGATGGGGTCAAGGGTTGGTTGAGTGACGTGCCATAAATTCACGTCACTTCCTCCCCCAACCCTATTCAATTCAACGTACAAGCCATCATATTCCATGACATCAACCATTAATTCAAACACATATCCATTGCTACATCCAATGCTATATCCATTGCATAGTGTGCCACCCTAAGTCATGTCAAAACATTTAACAACAACCATATGATACAAACATAATCCTTTAATCAAGCGCATAAGTCTAGCATCTAGGTCTATCACCCTTATTTTTTCACAATTGAAATAGCCTTAGTACTTATTCATAGATTTTTTTTCTTTTTGGTTTTTTTTTCAAAGTCCCATATCATCTTTTGCATGAAATCATGTATAAGATCATTAATCAATGTTTAATGCATAACATAACACCTGTAACAAAATAATTCTTATATCCATAGCATTGCCATGTATTGCGAGTGGCCATCAACACCATCTAGCAATAACACATCAACCAACCATGTTGTCATAACGAATGAAACCATGACTTGAATCATCAACTGCAAAAGAGTGTGTAGGAATCATTATAAAAGAAATAAACATATTATCATAACACATCCATCATAGTGCCACTAGTCTATAAGGGGGTACCACCTACTAGTTAATTATTATTATTATAAATAAATAATAGAGCTTAGTAACAATTTGCAATCAACATTCATCGTTGTGATTTTAAGCGTCAACACGCTAGTCATGGTACAATAAATGAGACTCATACCTAGAGATTAGAACCTTATAATGGTGCCCACATCCCAACTAGAAGGGATATGATACTATCAATAAATTACATGAGGTGCTTCAATGTGTTTTTATTGGATTTGGATTCCCGGAAACTTACTTTAGGTCCTAATTCTTTATTTTCCTCCCTTGACCATATATAACACCCTATGACCCATACTTGGTGCTTGAAACCTTTTAATGTTTTCCATATTGCAACTCAAAGGAAAATGATCACATAGAGAGATCATATGTTGTGGTCTGAGGACTAATTGAAAGCTCTTGAGCCTTGCAAGATATGTTTTATGATGAATGAGCAAGTTTCATCACTTTAACTTGGTTCATGTCTTAATACCAATATCTACTTCTCCAAAAACAGGTAAATGATACACTTAGAAGGTCATATGTGTGGGTTCAAGGTGTTTCTCATGGTTGAATATTTCTTGTGAGTTTAAGGCGTTGTTTTTGCACCTAGGTGCATGAGTTCAATATGTTGTTCATGGCCCTGACCTATGGTTGGGTATATTAGTGCCACTAGGTTGTTTAATAATGTGCAAATGCTCTAGAACGTGTGCATGTTATTTTCATTTAAATTTCTTTTGGCTGGGAGTGATAACTATAGCATATTTGTTTGTTGACTTGTTTGCCTTGGATTTAGGTTTGAAGTGACAAACCTAGTGGTTTGGGTTGCAAATAAATCACAACCTCTATTTGTTTGAATACCTATCAATAACTCTAGCATATGTGTTTGTTGATTTGGTTGCCTTGGATTTAGGTTTGAAGTGACAAACCTTGTGGTTTGGGCTGAAAATAAATCACAACCTCTATTTTTCTGAATACCTCTCAATAAATCTATGTTTGATGTTATTTTTGTATAGGCTACACAAATCCCTTGTCGATGAAACTATAGACACATATAGATTCGACAATGAAAATTCCAAATATATAATTTAAAAAAAAATAATATTTTTTACAATTTTTAATATATTTTTGTCTTAACATATATCATAATCTTAAAATACATACCTCTTTTGTTCATTCTATAATTTTTTATCAACTTAACTATTTTTAAAATATGTTATATGCCACACTAGTAAAAAACTAAGATCTACAATGTAAACAAAATAAACAATGTTTTGATCATGTTAAATCCCTCATACCTTGCGCTAAAGCAAGGCCTTGTAATTTCAAGGATATAATGAATTTTTTAATTTAAAAAAATATATAAATTAACATTATAAATTTTGAAAAAACATCCCTACACTAGAACAATATGTTCTCTACAATTTGACAATTTTTTAAGGAAATTTTATTCTTAAGGTACTCAACATCTGGACTAACAGAAATATATGCATTATATTTTGCATGAAAAATAACATACCATTATTAGAAAAACTCAAATTTCACATAGTCATACACAAATTATATAAATAAAAATTATATATATTCAATTCAAGTTAATTTGATTTCCTACATTTCAATATTTTTATGCCATATTCAAATTCATTATGAAAGTACCTTGAATCATCCCTCCAAGTTATAAGATTGTTGTTTTTACATCTTTGCATTGTCACTAACACATCATGAGAGATCATCATTAGCTTTCACCCACCCTTTCCCAAAGTAGAGATGAGTAAGTTTTATGGGTCAGATACTATTAGTCAGGTTACCCATATGGAACATTATTTCTCCCTCTATGGTGACATGATGAAACTTAGAGTAATATTACTATACTTGGATCCAAAATTCTAGAAGTGGTGGAAATTGTTGGACACACCTACCACACTTAGAGGGGGGGGGGGGGGTGAATGAGTGTGGGGATCTTTTTCGCAAAACTTCCCTCTTACACAAAACTCATTAGTTAGAATTCGACATTTACTCATTACTCATTTTTGTCATTAATAATCAGTTAGATGTGAATACATATCAGCAATATATCATCAACAAATCATCTCCACAAGGAACACAAAGAACACAAGATGTATGTACAATTTTTCGTTTTATTATGGACTTCAATCCGGGGGTTTTTCAGATACAACTGAATAGAGTACAACTCTACAAGAGCACCAGCTCTATATGTAAGACTCAGTTTACATTCTCAGCACCAATTGAGATGAGGCAAAAATCCTCAACAGATATCAATCTGTACCATAAACAAGAGCATCAACCATGCACCAACTTGTGCCAAACAACCTTTAATCAAACTGTACCAAAAAAAAGTGCATCCAACCATGTACCAAGTATATACCAATCATGTGTCAACTACTCATCAACAATGACTCATCAATATGTACCAACTTCATCAACTATACACCTCATGTATGTGCCAACTCATCAACTGCTTGTCTCAACCATGACTAGTTTTGGATTAGTCAACAACCCTAACTTGAAGTAATCATAAATTCAAACCTGTAATGTATAAATATCTGAAGCTGATATACAATTTTCTTCAGTATGTTTAATGTAATTCCTCCAAGTGTCACTACCTTGAACCTCTCAGAAAAGGAGTTATAGAAAAAATGGCATACCTTGTTGAATTTTGGCTTATTCTAGAGAGCGACCTTCTAGAGCATGCCTCGCAAAACATATTTGATGAAATGATGTGACACTATTACACAGTATACCACAGAATGTACCCTAACCAACACATTTTGTCTCACTGAATTTGGATCTGTTATGAAGACGTTATGACGTTTTTACCCGAAACACCTGATTTTGACTAGTTTCAGGACTGGCCACAAACCCTATTTTCCACGGAGTGTAACTCCCAAAATACAATGACCCACAAGAATAATTGTTAAACAAAGATACTTGGATATGTTTTCTCACTGTCATAGCAATTTCGGGATCTAAATCATTATATAAACAACGTTATAGTGAAAATGGTGAGATGACCTGTAAATAACATACCTTAGAAAGCATCATGAAAAGAATTTATCCTTCCTTCAATTCTGGCCCTCTTTTCTTCACCTTCCTTCTGAAATTTGGCTTATATATCCTTAGTTACCTCAGTCACCTATATATATTCAATATGATCAAGTTTTCCACACCAAAAGTGCTCAAGAAGCTCTCCATCAATACTCCAAAATATATTCTCACAAGAAGCTCTCCATTGATCCACAAAAAGGATGATCTACAAGAGACCATTGCTATCTTATTTATACTTTCATCCTCTAGGTCACTTAACCTATTTTTAGGTCACTTAACCCATTTCTATGTCACTTAACCTATTTTCCTTATTTTAGGGTTAACCACTTTCCATAGATAGAAAGTTCTCCAATACTTTATCATTTAAATATTCCTTCTTGATTTTGTCACCTTACTTTATCATTTCTTGATTTCGTCACTTCTGTTGATTATTTAAATAATCCACCTTGAATTTTTCACTTCAATTTATCATTTAAATAATATTAACCCATTTCTAGGTCACTTAACCTATTTTCCTTATTTTTAGGGTTAACCACTTTCCATAAATATTCCTTCTTGATTTTGTCACCTTACTTTA
>ML802256.1:51205-69517 GCA_009831015.1 Picea engelmannii
CCCCCCCCCCCCCTTGACATCAATGGAAAATGGATTCTCCCCTTGAGATTTTTCTTCTCCTTAAGAACTAAGTGATGAGATAGATATTACTCCCAATTTATGTCTGAGATATTCAAGTGTCTCTTTGGCATGGGGTTTTGTGAAAATATATACAATATGTTCTTTGGTGACAATATATTCCAACTTGACATTATGTTCTACTACTTATTCTCTTAAGAAGTGATACTCGATTGGAATATTCTTTTTTTTAGTGCATAATAGGACTCTTTGAAATATTTATTGCACTTGTATTGTCACAAATTATTAATATTGGATGATCATATTCTACCTTAACATATTTCAATGTATGCTTCATCAAAACAACTTGTGTGCAACATGATGTTACTGCTATATACTCTACCTCTTATATGGATAAAAAAACTAAAGGATATTTCTTTCTCAACCACGACACTAGACAATTACCCAGAAGGAATGCTCCTCTACTTGTAAATTTCCTATCATTAACATTTCCTACCCAATTTGCATCAATATATATTGTTAGAGTAAAATATTCACCTCTTAAGTACCACAAGTTGAAATCCAAGGTGCGATTTAGATATATGAATATTATTTTCACTACTTGTACATGAGTTTCTTTTGGTGCAGCTTGAAAACATGCAAGCAATCCTACTGCTTGCATAATGTCTAACCTTGATGTCATCAGATATAGTAGGCTCCAAATCATTAACCAGTACAATGTTTGTTTTTCTTCCATAGTTTCATCGTCTTTGCTGAATTTACAATCTATGACCATGGGTGTGTTGACTGGTGCACAATCTTCCATTATGAACTTCTTCAACATTTCCTTGATATACTTGGTTTGTGAAATGAATATGCCTTTGTCAAATTTATAAATTTGTAAACCAAGAGAGAATGAAAATTCACCAAGCATCTCAAATTCCTTTTTCATTTCTATTGCAAACTCTTGGCACATTTTGTTCATACTACCTCCAAAAATGATATCATCTACATGAAACACAAAAATCAATTGATTTTATCCTATTTTATTGATGTATATATTATTGTTATAAATTCCTCTTTTTAATCCTTGTTGTTGTAGATATTAGTCAAGTCTTGAATACTAGGCTTTGGAAGCTTTTTTTATTTCATAGAGTGCTTTATTCAATCTGCATACATGATCCTTATTTTTTGATAATAAGAATCCTTCTAGTTTTTCAATTGTAGTGTATCTAGGGAGGTAATGGGGGGGTCAAATGGTCCATAATTATAATAGTGGAGGAAATTCAATGTAAGGTGGACTATGGTAGTTAGATATATTGTAGTAGTGTGAACATAATAACTGTGAGAAGGATTTCTAGAAGATTATTTCTCTAGAATGTTCTTATGTAGTATTATATAAGGAAAGGAAGAGAAATGTAATGAGCATACTGAAGTATATTGTTATTGTAAAAAACAATCATTGCTTAAGGAGTGCATTCCTTTTATAACGAATAATATAAGGTGTTGCCCTACCTCGAGGGTTTTGTCTATTTCTTGTGTTGAGTAGTTTTGGTGCATGATTTGGTTTTCTTTTGAAGTTGAGGATTTATCTTCTATATTATATTATCAAATATTAGGCCCATAACATTTTGTATCAAATCTCTTTCTTTGTCCAAAGAAAGAAAGAAAATTTTGGTTCTCTTTTCATATTCTTTCAAGGGAAAAGAGGGGGAGGCACACTTCAGACTCAATTATACAACTTTCAGAGAAGAATTTTCAAAAAACATTGGATATTTGAATTCATCTTAGAAAAATACCCAATTTCAAAAAAATAATCATCCGAAATGGAGTCGAGGAAATGAAGTTATCAACATTTTAAATTCTGCAATTTTTAGGGTTTTTTTTAAAAGAGCCGCGTGATTTGGAGAGTAAGTTATTTCTAAAAACCCTAGTTTTGGTTGAATATTTATTTCCATCAAGATGTATACTTCATACTCAATTGTAAAACTTTTTGAGAAGAATTTGCAGAAAAAACATTGGATACTTTAATTCATCTTATAAAAATACCCAATTTCAAAAAAATAATCATCTGAAACGGAGTCAAGGAAACAAAGTTATCAACATTTTAAATTCTGCATTTTTTAGGGTTTTTTTGAAAAAAACTGCACGATTTGGACAGTAAGTTATTTCTAAAAACCCTAGTTTTGGTTGAATATTTATTTCCAGCAAGATGTATTTTAATGGAAAAAGTTTTCAAATTTTTCACTACCCCATAGTTTCAAAGAATATGTGGCCACATGGTGGCACTCATTGGACTTTTTTAAGATGATGGCACTTTCCAATGAACAATTTTAAAAATTCCTTTTAGAAACGTGGTCTCATGTCAAGCATAAGGATAGATAATGCAGGCACCACCTACCCAATATTAAGCAGACTCGTATTTCCAGAATATTTCTGTACTGGAATCTTTCTTGCATATGGTCTTCACCATTCTTTGACAGGCTAAATTTAGTTATCTGCCACTAGATTTGGCCTTTTAGTTCTATCTGGCAGATCACCTCTTTAGTTGGCGGATTAAAACACTTTTCTTTTCATTTAGTTCTCGACGGAAATGACTTAGCATATAATGTTAAGCTCCATATGACCATTTAATGTGACCAAAAGGTCCCAACGGAAATTCACTCACCGTACAGATTGTACCCTCTATGAAAATTCCGCTCCCATACACCATTCGACACATGGCCACAACGGAAATCACAAAATGCATCGGAGTTCGAACCCTCCTCCTTCCGCTACGATCTGGACCATTTATTCTTTGCTAATTGGTTTCGATCAGATCTTGATCGTCTGTCTCCGAGATGATTGGCACCGTAGATTCTTTGATCCCGTCGAGTTCCACTGTAATCTCTACCCTCTGTTTCTCAGCCTTCAATCRCTGCTATGTTCTCGTCCATTCGATTCCCCATGAATCTTTGACTGTTCATTTCCTCTCTATTCAACCTCTGCTCAAATCTATACCATTGAATTCCGGACTGTACATTCTCCTGGCTCTTCTCATTGATCCCGCTCTATTCACCATCATCGATCCCAAACATTTCACATATATGTGATGCTTACGGGCTGTACATGTGTATTAGGTTACCCTTCTGTAACGATGATGATAATTTCACAATACATTTCAATGCTTCATAGAACCGATACTCTCCTGGCGATTCATATATATATATATATCTCTGCTTAGCCATGATATGTACAGAATACACATATGAATTGGATTTCCTCCACTGTAACGTTTTCTGTCACTTACAATTTCTTTGCAAATCGTCTTACCTCATACTTTCAGATTGATTAATGAATCAATCGTATTCAATAAATGACAACAGAAATATCACAATGTATACAGATGAATAGAATGATCACCTATACTGAGATTGAATTCAACAGAGTAGTAAAACCTTCTTTACAAACTTGAATTTCCCCAATAGATAGTTTACAAAACAGAGATGTATCTCTGCGCATGCTCCTGGAATTAGATTCYGAGCTTCTCCTTATCATCTACATTCAAGCTTCTTCCTCGAGCTCTGTGAGMTAACCCTCATCTAGAATAAACTGGATTAAACTAGGTTCAGCTATATAATCATCAACCAAAACTTGTATTTATATTACAGTGGGTTTCTGTTCCCAGATCCTATGATTAAGGAACAGAGTCCTTAACAAACTCAACTGACCCCTACGAGTCATCAGTGACTCACTAACCATTAACAAACCCTAACTCATCTTTTACAAGTAGAAAGGATCTAGAATCCTTATCCATTTTTCAATTCTTAAATGAAAATAAAGAATTTACATTTATGTGAGACTCTAGGTCTTCTCTGATTTTCTTGACCTTGATCAAGTCATGAATGAACTCATTTTCCCTGAGCTTATGCTCCTGCATCAATAGAGAAAGGATCAAGGGTTTATTTTCATGTGGCAAGTCCATATTACAGGTTCATGAATGCATTCAACAAGAGAAGGTTATTTTTTCTAYTAACCCTACTTTCATGCATGCTTTTATCAATGTTAATTTGGATAAAAGGTTTCAAGTACCTGGAAATAATATTCAAAGAACACATGTTGAAGGTAAAAATATTCAAATTTTTAAGATTTGAAGATTACAATGGAAAAATATGTTTGACATTCTAATTTTCATGCAATAGATATAAATGATGTGGATGTTATTCTTGGATATCCTTGGATGGAATTGGTGGGTACAATTAATGCCAATATTCCAAAGAAGTTTATCAAGATTTGTTATAAGAAAAAGAAAATAACATTGTAGGATGTGTCTCTTAGTAAGAAAGAAGGGCCCACGGGAGCAAGAAAAGAAGTTATTGTGGAGTCCAAAGTTGAATTAGAGATGGAGTCTACAGAAGGAAATGAAGCAAAGATCTAGGAAGGGCACAATAAAAAATCCACAAAGATCAAAGACTCAATAGAACACCATGTTAAAGAGTTGTAGAAATAAGAAACCATTGCCAAATTTAATGTATATCTCCATCCACACCACCTAAAGAAAAAAATCATCAAGGAAGGGGCGTGATCATCAACACACTTATGGAACAACATGGAACCATAAAGGAAACCAATCAAACAACACATGGATGACTACCAACACTATATGATGCTATAAGGATAGATGACCAATCCCATGACATCAAAAGATCAATAAGGATCAAGATCAACACGGTAAGGTAGTAGTTGGACATCATGTTCATATTCCATTAGGATGGATGGATGCTCATACTAGGTACCAGTTGGATACATTACTTATCTGATCATATTGTATGGTTGATTCCCATGTTTTGAGGATGAAACATGTGAATAGGGATAAAATGTAGTGTATTTATGGAGGTAATAGGGGGGTGAAGGGCCCATAGTGATAATATTTGTGGCCATTCAATGTAAGGTGGACTAGGTCAACTATATTATAAAATAAGGCCCATTATGGTAGTTAGATATATTGTAATAGTGTGAATATAATAAACGTGAGAATGATTTCTAGAAGGTTCTTTATCTACAATGTTCTTATGTAGTATTATATAAGGAAGGGAGGAGTGATGTAATGATCATAATGAAGTATATTGTTATTCTAACAAAAAAGTATTGCTTGAGGATTGCATTCCTTCCATAAGGAATAATATGAGGTGTTACCCTACCTCAAGGGTTTTGTCTATTTATTTTGTTGAGTATTTTGGTGAATGATTTAATTTATTCTTATGAAGTTGAGGATTTATCTTCTGTTGAGCACACACATATAATGAGAGGGGGAGGGGGTGAATCAGTATAAGGCTATCTTTTCCTTTTTAACATTCATATACCATGATGAAGCAATCACATAAATGTAACAACTAGAAGACACAATATTTAACGTGGAAACCATTTCAAGAGAAAACCACAAAAACTTATTTTTACAAATGTTTAGGCACCACCTACGGTAACAAATGTTTGTAGGCACCAACCTAAAAGAGACACCAATACCCTCTTCTTTTTGTAGGAACCTACCTACAGAGACACCAATCCCCTCTTTTGTTTGTAGGAACTGACCTACATGAGATACCAATCCCCTCTATTGTTTGTAGGCACCGACCTAATGGATACACCAATCCCCATAGTTCTTTGTTATGTAGGCACAAACCTACAAGAGACACCAATACTATCTACTTTTTGTAGGTTCCTACCTATAGGAGACACTAATCCCCTCTGTTGTTTGTAGGAACTGGCCTACATGAGACACCAATCCTCTCTATTGTTTGTAGGCACCGACCTAATGGAGACACCAATCCCCATAGTTGTTTGATAAGTAGGCACCAACCTACTTACAATGTTACAAGTTCTTCATATGAATTTACTTCACTAATCTGCTTGTTGCATCTATCTTCACCAAATCTGCTATGCACTCATTACTTCTACTTTCACCAGATATGCTATACACTTGCTACTTCTACTTTTTATAGATCTACTCGACGCTCACTCCTTTTTCTTTTGTTTTTCCTTCACAAAATATTATTTCTTATTCTAGTTCTGACTTAGATCTGCCTTTACAAGTTTTGCTTGCTAGAACGCCAAATCTATTTGCTAGAACACCAGATATTTTCTTTGTTAATATTTAATCGTCGCTCCTTGAAGGTGTTCAATAATCACTCTTCAAATGATATGCATAAGAATATCACATTTTCACTCACACACATTATTTCTCACAATCATCTTCTCCTTTTATACTTTAACATTATTTCTACATGAAAAGTCATGTTCATTTGAAAATACAAGACTTTTATTAAATAAATAATTAATTTCCCCCTTTTTTATTTTTTTATTTATTTTTCAACATACCATGGGTAAAATACCACCATGGGTTTTGAAACCATATCAGAATACCATGTGCACTTTTACTCCACTTTTAATTTTACCTTTTTTAATCCACTTTCATGTTTACTCCAATTTTACGTAACTTTATTTTTAATCCACTTTCATGTTTTACTCCACTTTTATGTAACTTCATTTCTAATCCGCTTCCACTTTTCTATTTATTAAAGTCACATTTAATTTAAATATTTATATGTGAATACTTACTTACCTTTGACATCAATGAAATTAATTTATTCAACAATCTCCCACTTTGTTATTGATGGAAACCATCTACTCAAACACACATAATCCTCCAGAAATAGAAAGAATTATTCCTTGTCTGCAACTCTCCCCCTATATGTAATTATCCTCCCCCCGTTTGCAACTCTCCCCATGTATTTAATCCCCACCCTTTGACATCAATAGAAAAGGCATGATCCTCCTGAGCTATTCTTATTTATTGATGAGATGGGAGGGATAACACTCCCAACTTCTATCCGAGATAATAAAATCTTTCTCTGGGAAGGGGTTTGGTAAAAATATATGCAACATGTTCCTCAGTGGAAATGTATTCCAACTTGAAACTTATTTTAGCTACATGTTCTCTTAGGAAGTGGTACTTTATGGGAATATTCTTCTTCTTGTAGTGCATAACAAGATTCTTTAAAATGTTGATTGTACTTGTGTTGTCACAAATGATTGAGATTGGATGACCATATTCTACCTTGATATCCTACAGTATTTTCTTCATGTGGAGAACTTGTGTGCAACATGTTTTTGTTGCAATACACTCAGCTTCTGCTATGAATAGAGATATTGAATATTGTTTCTTACTCAACCAAGACACTAGACTATTTCCTAGAAAGAATGCCCCTCCACTTATATGTTTTTTGTCATCAACACTACCTTCCCAATCCGCATCTATATATGTTGTTAGAGTAAAATATTCACCTCTTGGGTACCATAAGAAGAAGTCCAAGGTGCCATTTAAATACTTAAATTCCAACGTGTGATAGATATAAAGTTTCTATCTGCAAGTGAAAAGTTGTATGCTAGTTAGTGGTTTTTGTTCTACTTGTATATATTTTATCTACCACACCAGAATGCATACCAATAGTTAAGGGAAACATTGTAGTGACTATTATTAAATAGTCCAACTAGACCCCTTCCCTTGAAGCTCATCCATCAGCTGACCATAAAAAAATAAACCAAACTTATAAAAACCAATCATCCCAATAAATGAGGTGGCCTAGCTCTGCCCCTAGCAGTCAGGTGCATACCTTAGGACCAACACCTTATGTTGTTGTTTCCAGGGAAAAGAGTAATGAAGAAATATTTCCTTGGGAGAATGAAAATGATCAAATATGATATTTGATAGTGAAGAAATATCAGGCACAAAACTAACTTCCATCTTTCACTTGGAAACTCCACTGAATGTAAATCCACTAAAGGAAATCTTGCTCCTAATAAGGGATTCAAGAAATCAAACTCTGAGCATACTAAAGCCTCAAACTCCAACCCTCATTCTAATGGTGACACAAAAACTTATGATCTATAGAGACAACTAAGAAAGTCCACAATTACTCAAAGACATTATTCATCCTCCAAAGGCAGGCCTACAGTTGAAAAGGTTTCCCCTGTCCTCAACAATAAGTAGCCTGAGGTTATACTTTTTGAAAATTCCCTTGTATCAAGCCCTCATATATCTCCATATTCAATTTCTACCTCATCATCTCCTCAAGTAACCACTCCAGTATCTCCTCCTAAGCCTCAAATCCCAGTTGTCCCAAAGATGGTTGTAAACAGGATGGAGGCCATCATTATAGCTAGGTATGCACCATTAGTGTTGCCTCAAAACCTACATGCATTTCCAAAAAGAGAATACATGAAATATATTCATATGTAAAATGGTGAAGGAGATGTCACTGTTGAGGAACATCTAGTATCTTTTTATATATTTGCAAACAATTTTAACATTGAACATGCATATGTTTGGATGAGATTATTTTTGCAGAGCCTGGATGGAGAGGTAAGGATTGGTTTCGTGGTCTTCTCCCATAATCTATTACAAGTATTGAGGAATTGGATGAAACCTTTCTAAAAAAATGGAGAGATATGGGGTATTTTATGTACTACATCACTGATTTTGGGGATTTGAGAAGGAAGAATGGTGATTCTATTTCAGATTTCACTAAGAGGTTTAATAAGATGTACAACAAAATCCCTCATGAGATCAATCCAACTGAAACTTCAACAAAGATCACATTTTCAAATGCATTTGATGATGAATTTTGTCTCCTATTGAGGGAGAGAAGTTCCACCATTTTGTTATCTATGTAAGAGGAATCCCTTGAGGTCGAGTATAATATTCTAGCATAAAAAAAAATAAAGACCAAATCTGACAGGGAAAAAAAGAAACATAGAGAATAGGTTCCTTATTCTTCTAACCCAACAAAATCTGACCCAAAACTTGATGAGATGACTAGAAAATTGAAGGCTCTAACTTCAGAGATAGCTAAATTAAAATTGGAAGGCAAGCATCCAAACATACCTTATCAGGCAACTGCAAATAGGAACCTTAATCAGTTCAGAAGACCTAATGATGCCCTTCAAATCATGCAGAGGGAAAGAAGCAATGTTGAATATCAAAGGATTGTTCCCTCTTTTAAGAACAATGAAGTTGAAAGATGGAGGAAAGTAATAATATTGAATATGATTATGTAGTCCTTTTTAATGAAGATGAACTCCATCCTAGTCACCTAACCTAGAAAGAGTATGAAATTTATCTAATGTCAAACCTGTTTGACGATGACAAAAAGGGAGATGAAGTTTTTCAAAGTTAGTCTCAAAATAAGTATGATATAAGGCCTAGGCTAGGGGGTCCCAAAATAAATGTTCTAACTTAGAATAAGAAATCATATTTTCCACCCAAGCAAGGTCCAAACAAAGACATGGGAAACAAAGAAGATTAGCAGCAACAACCAACTAAACTTGTTGTTCCAAAGGTGAAATCATTGGAAATATAGGTAACTTCTTTCAATATAGAGCATGAGTTAAGTAAAATCAAGATTCATGTACCTTTGACAGAGTTAATGAAAAATAATCCTTTTAAAAGGTCTATCATGAAGGTTTTGTAGCCACCCACTTCTGTTGGCTCATCTGATATGATAAACCTGCAATATGAGAATCCTACTATGATGGTTGGCCCACACATTGAACATGGGTCTAATGCTTCCCCACCTTTTTACATATCCTTGAATGTCCATGACAAAATTCTTCACAACTACCTTATGGACTCTGGGGCCTCACACAATGTCATGCCTAAGGTTTTCATGGATGAGCTAGGGTTAGAAATCACCAAGCTATAATAGGAACATTACTCATTTGATTCTAAAAGGGTTCAATGTTTGGGAGTAATTAAGGATTTGGTTGTTTCTCTATCTCAGTTGCCCATGAGAATCATTGTTATGGATATTGTTGTGGCTGATCTATCTCCCAAGTTTGGCATGCTTTTATCCAGGTCTTGGGCCAAGAAAGTGGGAGGATCTCTGCAGATGGATATTACATATGCAACCATCCATGTTTTTGGAGGAGAACATAGAATACTGTACAAAGAATTCAGATTGGATTACATTGTGAGTGATCATAAGAATTCAAGTAATGATCCTATCTATGTTGTAGAAGATGAAATTGGGTCATCTATATTTCACATCAATGATGATGCTCTAGATATATCAGTTAGCAAATGCAACAAATAGAAAGAGATAGGATAAGGAAATGAAACATGGAAGATGTATTTTTATGGTTCATCTTCAAAAGAGGTCTGTGGTGCTGGCATAGTCCTTATTTCCCCTTCAAAATAAGTGGTTTCACTCTGATACAAATTAGAATTTGAAACAACCAACAATATAGAAGAATATGAGGCCTTAGTGTTGGGGTTGAGAGCTACAAAGGATATGTCCATTGACAAATTGGCAGTCTTCGGTGATTCTGAATTAGTTTTCAATCAGGTAAAGGACATTTATCAAACAAAATAGTTGAGGCTGAGGCAATACAGGAATGAGGTATGGTACATGGTTGACAATTTATTTCTAGATTTTAATATTTCTTTAGTCCCTAGAGATGCCAATCAAAGGGAAAACTCTTTATCTATGGATGCTAATACTTCTAGGCCTCTCGTTGGTCTAAATTTTAAATATGAGGTGCAGGTAGGCATAGAACAACCATACCAGACAATGTCAAACACTGGTAGGTTTTCAATGACGATCAAGAGCTTAAGAGATTTCTGCAAACCATTGATGAATTTTCAAAAATCTCTCTTGACCAAGAAAATGAGAATGATGAAACATAAAATTAACATGTACCTCCTTTTCTGAATAAGGTGGTTGGTCACAACATTTTGGAATTGAAAAAAAATCATATTCCAAAAGGCTTAGTCCCACTAAAGAAACTGTTTTACAGAAGTTACATCTCTAGGAAACTTGCAATTAAAAGTCAGGAACTTGAGGTTGTAGATTTTAATATTGGGACAACTACAGATCCTAACATCATCAAGATATCCAAAGAACTTCTAGATGAGTAGAGAGACATGTATTCCATCCTTATGACAAAATTTGTTGATATTTTTGCATGGTATTATGAAGACCTGAAAACCTTTGACACTGAAATCATTTAGCATAAAATTCCTCTAAAAGTGGGCTCTAAGCCATTTAGGCAGAAAATTAGATAGTATAACCCTTTGTTTATGTATATAATTGAAAATGAATTGAAAAGGATGCTTGATTCCAAGATTAATGTGCCTTTGAGATATTCATATCGGGTGGCCAATTAGGTGGTGGTCAGGAAAAAGAGTGGTGAAATACAATTATGTGTGGACTTCATAAACTTGAACAGGTGTTTGTTGAAACACAATTATCCATTTCCCAAAATGGATCACATTTTTCAAAGGGTGGTAGGTGCTCACATAATTTCCATGTTGGATGGTTATTCTATGTACAATCAGGCAGTAGTGTTAGAAGAAGACAAAGAAAAAATTTCCTTCACTACCCCATGGGGCACCTTCATGTATGAAAAAATTCCCTTTGGCTTGATGAATGCAAGGGCCACCTTTGAAAGGGTTGTGGAAATTGCATTTGTGGGTAAAAATAATAAGTTCATGGTGATATACATTGATGACATCACTATCCTTTCAAAATATGATGATGAACATCTGCAACACCTGAAGAAAATATTTTAAAAATGTAGAAGGTATGGAATCTCATTGAATCCAAAAAAATCTCATTTTCTTATGTTAGAAGGAAATATCCTAGGTCACAATATATATATGGGAGAGATAAATATAGAACCGAAAAGAGTATATGTTATTCAGAAAATTGACATCCCCAGAAATAAGGCCATACAGTCTTTCATGGGAAAAATAATTTTCTGGAGGCGTTTTGTACCAAATTTTGCTAAGATCATTAGGCCCATTACAAACATGTTGAGAAGGGGTGCTGAAATTAAGTGGAAACATGAAGAAAGGTAATGGTTCCAAAGGATAAAGAAATATCTAATTGAAGCCCATGTTCTTGTTAGTCGAAATTACTCCAAAGAATTCCTAATATTCTCTTTTTCCTCTGAGGAGACTATTGTTGTTGTACTGATCCAAAATAATGAAGATGGGTATGAATAGCCCATTTCCTTTTCATAAAAAAACTAAGGGATGCAGAATTGAAATATGGTATAATGGAAAAGTAGGTTTATTCCTTAGTGAAGGCCTTGAAATCCTTCAGGGTTTACATTTTGTAGTCTAATATAATTGCTTATGTCCATAAAAACAATATAAAAGAGATCCTTGTCTAGTCAGACAATGATGGAAAGAGAGGAAAATGGATAGTAAAACTTATGGAATATGATCTAAACATAAAGACCACTAATATGATCAAGGGAAAGGGCCTTGCAAAACTGTTATCTGATTTGAATTGTAAAGTTCTTGAATTGCACCATATATTAAACCAATTAGATGTTCCACTGATACAAGTTGAAATGAAGACACTGTGAGTATTGGACAAATATTCTCTTTCACCCTGGTATAAAGACATCATTTATTTTTTATAGCACCTTGAATGCCCACCAGATTTAGGTAAATCCAAAACCAGATCTCTTAAATTAAAGGTTGTAAAATATTGCATTTTAAATCASAATTTATATTGGAAAGACCCTACTGGTGTTTTAACTTTTTATGGTGTGTAGATGAAGATGAGTCAAAAAAAGTTATAACGGATATGCATAAAGGAGTTTGTGGAGAGAAAAAACACTAGAAAGATACATCCTTCAAAGTTATAAGGGATGGATACTATTGGCCCAACATATTTTATGATGTATTTTCCATGGTCAAAACATGTGAAGAGTGTCAAAATTTTGGAGGAAAGTAAAAATTTCTCTTACTTCCCCTGAGTCCCATTATTGAAAATGGCCCATTTCAACAATGGGGCCTATATTTGATCGGTGAGATAAACCCACCCTCCACTAGAAAACACAAGTGGATCCTTACTTCCACTGATTACTTTACAAAATGGATTGAGGCTACTCCTACCAGGAATGCCACTGACAAAGTGATCATGAGATTTCTAGAAAAAAACATCTTTTCCAGGTTTGGATTCCCTAGGAAAGTAATAACAGACAATGCCCAGACATTCAAGTCCAAGTCCATGGTTGACTTCTGTGGGAATTAAACATTCTACACTGTATTACCCACAAGGGAATGTGTTGGCAGAGTCATCAAATAAAAACCTCATCAGGATTATTAAAAAATTGTTGGCTGAAAATAAAAAATCATGGGATTCCAAACTGAAGTATGCCTTATGGGATGACATAATCAACACCAAAAAATTATTTGGTACCTCTCCATTTCAGCTAGTTTATGGGGTGAATGTTGTTTTCCCAAACCAACTTGGTCTACCAGTGTTGAATTTTTTGCAAGAAGAAGTGGAGGAGCCTAATGACATTCAAAGGAGGATTTTTTAGATTATTGAAGTTCAACAAAGAAGATAAATATTAAATGAGAAAACTGAGGCTTAGCAGAGCAAGGTCAAGGAATCCTTTGACATGAAAACAAAAAAATATACTTTTCAAGCAGGTGACCTGGTTCTAAGATGGGATGCCAGAAGGGAGGACAAGCCCAAACATGGTAAGTTTGATAAACTTTGGTTTGTCCCCTTTAAATTAGCCAAGATTATGAATAAAAATACCTTTGTGTTGCAAAATCTGTATAACACCGAGATCTTTGGAAGCCCAATCAATGGGCACTTCTTGAAGCATTATTTTACCCGATGAACAAAAAATGGTTCAGTTTGTACATAGTTTCTTTAGTTTTCAGTATGATTTGGTAGTTTAGTGTGAATAAAAGACTCCATGGCCCAATAAAGGCATTGGGGTATAGTTGAATATTTTTTTTTCGATCGAAATAATATAGATTTCACAAATGGTAAAGGGAATAAAGTGGTTGGTGGCAGTGATCTGGATTATTTTTGGCATGAAATGAGAGCGGAGATATAATAAATAAATGCACAGAGATATCGCATATGTTCAATAATATAACATAAATGTATCAAAGATGCAACCATAAACATAGATATACAATAATACACGATTTATATTAATGAAATAAATGTACAGAGACTGTAAAAATACAAAGTGAAAGACTCGCTAGAATGGTGGCAACTTATCTCTGAGAAGAGATGTGACGACTGCTCGCATTCAAAAGAAGATGATTACATTAAGGATCTGAAGGCATTTTTACAATAAACCAGAATGCCAAAAACTATAGACATCCAAAAACATAACCCTAGGAGATGAAGCGCCAAAAGTCATGTGGGCCCCGTTTGGGTAAGTTAGTACATCAATTTCCCGAGGTCGTAACTTTTTCATACGATCTCTATTTTAGGAATATGATAGCCCATTGGAAATGTATCATCGAGGATATTCATTTTGGGGGCTCAATCATGCCTTCAGATATCACTGAGAATATCAATCCTGAAAAACATTCATTTATGCCCTCATAATGGCCCTGGAAGTTTAAAACTGCTAAAAATAGTAAATTGCCAAAATTGCCAGAAAAGTGTTTTGAGCCAGTTGGAAAAGGTGGGTGGCCACTGATATCCACCTGGATCAATCCTACCTCCTTAGGAATCAATGGTCTCCATTGCGTTGAGTTCCCGGGGGAGAGGGAAAAGCGTTTGTTGAATCTGCATCTTGGTGAGTTGCTTGCCTTGCTGGAGACATTGCGCTGCTCAGTTTGTGGAAGTCTATCACGAGCCTGTCGAGGCTGATGTTGTTCAACAATTCAAGATACATGAGAGGATGGTGTGCAAAAGGAATATTTGTGCTTTGTTGCAACCTCATCGATCTTCTTCTGTTGGATAAAAGGTGCTTGGGGTGAGGTTGTAGTGGTTGCAATGTCCTTAAGTTCCCCTTTTGAACAGATTGTGAAGAAGATGAATTTTGCAGTATGAGATACTACCTTATGACACTTTTTAGGTGGAACAGTAGTCGAAACTACCTCTGGTATTCTGTAGAGATGATCCCCTAGAGAAACAATGACACTGCGGGGTCGAGACTCATAAACAAAATGGCACTTCCACATATATGGTTGTCCCAAGAGAACATCACATACATACAATGGGGAAACATCACATAATACCTCATCCTTGAAGGGTTGGATGCCGTATGACAATCGACACTTCTGACTGACACGAATATCTCGTCCTTGTCGAAGCCACCCGATGTTGTATGGTTGCAGATGTGGTGTTTTCTACAATCCCAACTATTTGATGACCTCTGATGAGATGAGGTTCTTTTGGCTTCCGCTATCAACAATAAAATGTAGTGGGGTCCCCTTCACCCACATATATGAATGAAAAATATTCTCCCTCTCTTTAGGATCTGTTGGTTCTTCTGGTTGAATTGTTTCGGTCACGACAATAGAAGTGGGGTCTGCGTCGATGATCTGTATTTTACCAATATTTTCATAATCAGATTTTGAATCAGGGTTCGGATCCTTGTCTTTGATCTCGACCACCAATGACTATTTTGAGCGACATTCATCGGTGTTGTGCCAAGGGAGTTTGCAGAAATCACACCATTTTTTGGTGTCCTTCTTCGTCTTTTCGTGACCCTTCTTTTCCTGTGATTTAGACTAGTTTTCAGGAAGTTGTTTGTTAGGGTCATCTTTCTCATACTTTGGTTGTTGCGGATTTGCAGACCCGAACTCTCGTTTGTTCTAGTGCTTAAAATTTTGCTCAATTTTAACAACATATCAATAAGCAACACTGAGTGATGAGATGTACAAAAAATCCATTTCAGTTTCCAACATAGTTTCCAACAAGGTAATACTGTTCCTTTACCATGTCCACAAAAACATCCCAAGTGGGCTCGGCCCCATATATTCCAGACTCCTCTGTGTACTTTGCTCCCAATAAGTTTCCCACCAATGTTTGACATGGGGGAGAGCTTTAAGGAGTGTGAAGGTGACATTTTCCCTGTAGAAAAAATGGTGAACAAAGAAATAACCGTCTAGTAGATTTAACCATTTGTCTAGGGCATCCGCATCTATTTGACCTTCAAATATGGGAATATCCAAATTAACCTGTACCTTGAAAGGAGAGGTACTTCCAAAGTGGTTGTTTGATGAAGATGCACCTCTTGCTATCTGCAAGAATTGAATAAACTCATGCTTACCTGGCATCAGGCCAACTCATATCTCTTCCTTGCCAAAGCCATGCTGAATAAACTCTTGAAAATCCTCTTAAATCAAGTGGCACGTGCCCTAAACCTCTACTTCACGCGTTGGAACGCTGGCAGGCCTACTACTGCACGCGTTGGAACGCTGGCAGGCCTACTACAACCCGCGTTTACCTAACAAAGCACAAAAACAGGAAATTTGTCGACGGGACAAAACGCTATGGGTCAGTTAACTGAAACTCCCAGCCATGCATGGCCGAGAGTTCGTCCAAAACCCTAGCTCCTTCTAGCTTATAAAAGAAGGGGTGGGATTACTATTTGGAAAAGGAAAAAGATAGCAAAGAAACTTTGCCCAATTGCCGAATCCATTTGTCCCAACCCTTTAGCCTTTCCTCAAGCTTAAGGAGAATTCAAGCAAAGCAGTTGGAGGAAAAAGAAGAGGAGGAGCCCAGGATCAGGATCAAGGAACGGTGGCTGGTCTCAACACAGATTGTAAGTTGATTCATCTTGAAAATAATAAAGAATACTTTTCCTGTCCCAATGCATGAGTTTTATATGTTTTATTTGATTTATGTTTAATCTCTAACCCTCTAGTAGAAAAATAGCATGCATGCGTAGTCTTTTGTCTCAATTGCAGGATTGTCTTTGGAAGGAGCAGCGCAAGCAAGCGGACAAAGCTCAATGGAGGATCTACACCAAACATCAGTAAAAAAGGTTAGTAGGTCTTTTCCATGCTTGTGTGTGAAAAAGGGGGTTTGAGTTTTGGGGTGATAGGTTAAAAGTGATTTATTTAAGGTCATGATCTGCATGCAAGTCTAACCCTAGCTTGCTAGTCTGTAGGGTATTATTTCCCAACAACAGAATTGGCGACTCCACTGGGGATTTACTCTTTAGGGTGTTCCAGATTTAGTTGAGGTTTTTGGGTAGTTTAAAGGATTAGATTCTTTGTTTCTTTGCATGTCTTTTTTCTGTTAGGTCAAAGCTAGCAGGGAACCTGGTTCTTTATACCAGTTTTTCCTTTACTGTTGCTTGACGGTGACTATCGGGACACACAGAGGTACATGCGGCCTGCAGAGGGCCTACCCGCGTGTAGCCCACGCCCTAACCTTCTATAGCCCGCGTTTGAACGCTTGTTGTAGGGGTTTCAAAAGCGTGTAGGAGTCTGAAATATTGAAGAGGCAATCCTCCTCCTCCCTATCAGAATTATACATTCTCAGGGGGCTTTCTGAATCCTGTCTGAGTCTTCTGGTTCATAGTCTCGTCTCAGTTTGTTTGATTGCTTTTTGTTTTTCTTTGCAATTATTTTTCTTTTCTGTTGGAAGAAGCATCCAAGCCTTCAAGAGACCCTGGTTGTCAATACCAAAGGCCTTTTCCAGGTCTGGGCTGCCTGTGTTTGGTTTTGTCTTAGAGTTTATACATACACGCAGCCTGTGCAAGTGCAGCCCGCAGGTACCCATGTGCTGTTGTAGGTCAGCACGCATTTGAACGCGTTCTGTTTCAGTGACAGTAGCGGGCTTGACAGGTTTCTTTTCAATCAGAGTGGGGCAGTCATCCCTTTCTATGGTGAGAAGTGTTCCTCTCAAAGGTTTCAGTCTAGGGTTGCACAGTCAGTAGGTTAGGGCCTATTACCCTTAGCCTGTTTTTTCTTAGTTGATGTCTGATAGAAAAGAAAAAAAAAGAAAAAAAGATTATGTTTTATGGTTTTTAGACAAGCGTAAGAGTCGGTGCTTTCTTGATTGCCATTGTGCGTCTTTTCTCTGGTTCTTTGCGATCTGCGATTTAAGCCAGAATTTTATTTTGTTTTCTTGGTTTTGTGCTTGTCGGCATTTTTCCTTTGTTGCTTCATTTAGCACTTAAATAAAATAAAATAAAAATTATCTCTTTTTCATTTTCTTCTTTGTTTGAAGATTGTGTTGTTGCATCAATAGCTAGGAAGAAGTCTTTTGTTCATAAGTTTTTGCAGTGAATTTAGAGAATAAGTAGCTCACAGATTGAGCGAAATTCCTTTATGTTTGCTGCATGAAATCTTAGAAAAATTGAAAAGAAAAAGAAATCTTTCTTGGTGAAAAGTTGTTGGTTTTTTCATTTTTTGTAAAAGTTTTTGTTTCCAAGCATTTCTTATTCATTTTGCTTTGAGTCTTTACACACCATCAGTTTCACCTTCATACCTTGTGACGTAAAAAAGCCCATAAAAGCAACGCTAATTTAAAATCTATTAGACTCTTT
>ML802256.1:80053-103483 GCA_009831015.1 Picea engelmannii
TCAATCAGACCAGCTTATATATTGGTGATATTGGTCCATTTTCATGTGTTTTTATTTTTGTTCCTATGCTCATAGTTTCATTTAGTTTTTGTTTAATTCTCATTAATAGCTTTGTTGTTTTCTTTCTAACCTTTTACCATACATCTTTCATGACTACCAGAGCCCAACTAGGCATGTAAGCACTCACTTTTTGCTCACACAGCGACGAGAAGAGTGCAAACAATAGGCTCGGCCACCATTATCAACAGAGGTAGCTAGGTCATGATGATACCACCATGAGAGCATTGACAACTTTAGAGGGAAGATCCAACAGGATTTGAGTTGTTCGAATCCATACCATATATCAGGGACATATTCATCAGGGGCTAGTGGCATGATTTCATCTGTTCTTTCAGTGGACACCATACAAAAATCACTCTAATTTTTGCACACAACTTTGATGGATTCCAAACAGAATTCTAGGATGTAATTATCCATGTAACATAACATTATATTTCATGATCATGTTCTCTCCCTATCAACGACAAGATGTGGTTCAAGAAAGGGAAGTTACCAGCTAATATGTGCAACTAGTTTCTAGTACCAGAGCATCAAAGGCCAAACTGGAACTAGGGCATCATGATCCAATGGCTAAGAGGGGAATAGAGAGGCATCCTATTGGAAATATATAAGTACATCACTGGAGAAGGTAGGTTTTCGATTATCCATTGCTATCATATCATATTTTGCATGCATATAATGGTGATAAGGAGATGAATCTCCCATTCTACCTTCTAAAAATCCTAAGCAAGATGGCCAAACAAGTCCATAAATATCCACAAAGTGCTCTTAGGAGCCTCTACCATTAGGGATTTATAAAAATACTAGTTCTATATTCTCTTAGTGAAGTGAAAATCTCTTGGGCCAACTACTAGTATCTTTAAGGTTACAAGATGAAGAGCCAAACATAGAACAACCACCAGAACAGGAAATTGAACATCCTCGGGAAGATAGGGTTTCCACAGAGCCTGGAAGTTCATCAAAAAATATCCATCATTCCAAAGAACAAACCCTACCTGCAAAACGAAGGACCAATTCTATCAAAGGAAGATCCATCACTCCTAAAAAGGATGAAATACCTCAAGGGAAACTGAGGTCATCCACAGTGAAATAGAAGGGCATAGAAGATGATAAAGTATATGTCAAAAAGGGTAAAAAACATGTTTTTCCAGTAGTCCAATGATCTCTTGAGCATATTGAGGTCGAACATGTTCCCATTGCTATGTAGGTAGAAAACGCTCCTAAACTAAAACCAAGAAAACAATATAACAATAAGAAGGTTAGTCCTAAAGAAGATAGAGTTGAATTTGTGCCATTTGACACACAGATTGAAGAGGCTCCCAGGGAAACATAAGAAAGAAATAAAAAGGGAAAACAAGTCCAAGGGATGCCAAGTAAACCAAATTAGAAGACCTGGTTGACCAACTAACTAAGGATCAAATCCAAAGCCTTGTTCGATCCATCCCTCAAGGAGAAAAAGCCGATTGTAATAGAAGATAAATACGTTGATGAAGATCCCTATGGGTTTACCAAAATGAAAGAAATTACCATCCACACTTTGAAGGAAATGGCAATAGACAAGGACAAAAAGAAAAATAACATGGGAAATAGATCATGCATTAAGCCTTCTTATTTGGAAACATAGTACACCACAAGCCCAAAAACACAACATTCCCTAGAGAAATAATTAGAAGAGACCAAACCAAAGGCAGGGAGGAAATTTTGAGGGTACATGAGCTTGTGAAAGACAACATTAGAGATAAACTTGAGAATAATACAAGGTATCAGATGATACCTAGGACAACTAAGCTCTCCATTGATCTCAATGGGCTTGTTGTTGATGAAGAGTATGAAATTAAAACTGAGAATAGAGTGAAAGCAAAGATCAAGCCTCAAGTTGAAGGTAACATGGAAATGGAGGATAGTAAGCATCAAGTGGAAACCTTCAAACAACAAAATGACATTATGAGGAAATAGATTCAAGAGTTGTATCAACAATATCAAAGACTTCAGATGCAACATTCAAAATTACAGAGAAAGTACCAAAAGTTGCAGAGAAAACATCAAACGACCTACATGTTCCTAAAGGAAATCATCTAAGTCTGGTGTTGTCAACAAGTAATAAAACTTGAAGCTTGTGCAAGTTTTTCTCCAATGTTGAAGGCCTTTCTCCAGTTAGTGGGATACATATGGATCCATGCGATTTCAACAACAGGTTCCAGCCTTTGAAGATTTTTGTTGTGCAAATCCCATACTCTAGTTGTCAACAATGACTCTAGTTTCATTTAGAGAATATTTTCTTTTAGTTTGAGATACTACAACCAGTTGTAATGTGATGTATTTTTTATAAAAAAGATATTTTTTTAGGTTGAATTTGTGGGACTAGAAAATGGGATTTATCCCTAAAAAAATAGCATCTAAACTCTACTTCACTCAATGTAAATAAGTGTCCTTGAAAAGTAATCATAACTAATGGTGAAGTTTAATATCTATAGATATGAATATAATGAATAGATTAACCCTAGAATTTAGGATTTGAGATAGGCATTCGAATCATTTTTGGTGAATAAAAAGAAGAATATCAGAATATAAAGGGGTTCAACTTTTTGGGGTGTATCAATCTATCAAGATATAGATTGGGATTATGAAGTGTAAGATCTGCAAATTTTTCTACTGAGTGAATATAATTTCGGGTGAATATACTGCCTTTCTCAATATTTCTTGTCTTTTCTTCTTATTTGGATGCATGTTGAAAGTTTTGCAAAGAAAATATTCTTTCTCTTTCAGCTAATGTTCTTACAACCTGTTGAGAAATGTATTCCAAGTATTATTTTAGGTGTAATGCAATGTGTTAGATCTAAAATTTATATTTGCAAATGACAAATTGTATGCTTGTTGGTGTTTTTATGTTCAACTTTTATATCTTTTATCCACCACACAAAAATGCATGCCATTGTCTAAGGGAAACATTGTAGTGATTATTGTTGAACAATCCAACTCGACCCATGCCCTTGAAGCTAATCCATCAGATTAACATAAAAAAAAAATAAGCCAAACTTATAAAAACCAATCATCCCAATAACTGAGGTGGCCTAGCTCTACCCCTAGCAGTCAGGTGCAGACCTTAGGACCAATGGCTCCATTGTCAAATTGTCTTATATATGTTAATAAAAAAAATAAATCACATGTATATAGAATCACTCAGCTTGATTTATCGAATGTTGATGCAACCAAAGAATTTATCTCCAAGCCTATGGAGGGTTCATAGTCAACTAACTCATTTCTATCAAGGTTCAATACATAACATAAAAAATTGAAAATAAAATTTATCATTGCAAGTTGAATGAGGATATTCCATGCCCACCATTAATTTTGAAAATGATGGAATAAATTACTTTATGGAGAGCATTGACTAAATATCAAGAGGGTAAATCTAGAAAAAGGTCTACTACAAGCGAAGAAGATGACTCTTAAAACAAAAAATGAAGAAATTATTTTCTATTTTAATGAAATTATTTGAAAGAAAGGAGGAATGTGTCCTTATTTTTAGAATCTCAATATTATTTAATGTAATCTCATATGAGGAGAAAAAGGTTGGAAACTTTAGATTCATACTTGCTACTTTTATCAGTTTGATATAATATTTAAGACCCAATATTTTGTCTAATTTATGTTTTGAATAAATAGATGATTGTATGATTCCACTTCTACTAATTATGCAATTTCATTTATTTAGGGTTATGTGAAACTTATTTTCATAATTTAGTTATATTTTTCAATTGATTGAATATTGTGTATGAGGATGCACTCTTGTTATCAAAATAACTTTTTATATTGTTAGCAATTGATGTATCAAAGTTTAGAAGTTCTATAAGCTTTATGAAATTTTCTAAGAGATTATTACTTATCATTTTGTCTCATATCTGATTTTATTTTTTATCATAGCTAGTGATTAATGAAAATACATTCCTAGTTGTGGTGAATAGACTATTATTTTTTCACTCTCTAAATGGTTTACGGTAGTTTAATTAGATTGATTTTTTAAAATATTTTCATTTACTCAGAATCGATAATATTATATCTATTCATTGATCATGATTGGATGTGGATATGATTTCTATGATCTTCTATAAGTTGCATCATTCATCTGCGTTAATAATTCCTAAAAGTAATGGACCTTTTCTTTTCTTAGTAATTAATCATTTAAGTATGGATCTTTTACCTTAAGTATTTCTCTTAGTCAAGATAGGATAAATAGATTAGTTAGTTTATTTTTTCATATTATATTAGGAACGCATACAGAGAGTCAGAGATATTAAATGATTAAGTATCCAAATAAGGAGAAAATATATTTAGTGGCCCACATATTGGTTGGAAGTTAGCATTCCAAATGAAAGCAGGTCTAATTGGGACTTGTGATTGGGTAACCATCCCTTAGTTGATAGAGAGAATTGTCTTTCTTATCAACATCATGATAGGTTAGAAATGGTTAGAATAGATAGTTTTCATTTTATTTAATTAGATTTAGGATTAGTAATAATTATTTAAGGGGACAATTTATTTGTCTTCCTATTTTTATTTTTATTCTTAGTGGAAACTAGGCCCACATACTGGTCAAAACTTGCCATACCAAATGAGAGTGATTCTAATTGGGACTCACCATCGAGAATTTTCCCTTACTTGATTGATAGGCCAATTCCACCCATCAAAAAAATAGTGTTAACAAGCATGTAAATTTAAGCTCGAAATGTTTCTAGACCATTGATATAGATTAAAACATAGTTGTTAGATCTTTCGGGTCAAAACAAATACGTTATCGATTACACAACTTTAATCCCGAATTATATTACATCTATCCAAATATGATTAACACAGTCTATAGGATATTTCAGACTAATCTCTCCACGTTATTTAACATGCAATTTTAAGCCTAAAAAAAGTATGGACCATAGGATATATTATATATACGTCATTGGATCCTTCAGGATTAGACTCAATGATTATACAGTAAACATATTAACTCTCAAAACTTGATATTCATTGTCCATTTTCCCGCGAGAAATAAATAACCATGAAACCTTCAGATCTTTAGTTTAGTCAAAAAATAAAAACTTATGGAAATTAAATAGAATTAATTGAAATTGTATATACAACTCAGGATTCCTTTAAACCATGAAATTAAATTAAAAGTAGATTACAAAAAAAAGTGTCGATAAATACACCTTTCTCTCAATATGAACAAATGTATGTTTGTAACACCCATTGGTATAATGCTTGGTAATCTTGTCTACAAATATGGTATCAAAGTCGACATGGGAAAAATAAAATTCATTCAGTAATGAAAACCACCTCTCAACCCAAAACAAATTAGAATATTTCTCGGGCATACTGGGTATTACAAAAATTTCATCAAGAACTATTCCAACGTTACCTTCCTCATAGATGAACTTTTGTAAAATGGCACAAAATTTGTATGGAGTGCAGAATGCAATGAATCATTTGCCATTTTGAAATGAAAATTAGTAGAATCCCCTATTCTGATATTTACCAACTGGTTGAAGAAATTTCAAGTTCATCTCGACACATCTAATGTAGCAGTCGATGCATTCCTTGCATAACCAAGTGATGACATGGCTGGCCATCCAAATGCATATTCCAGTCAAATTCTAAAAAAGGATGAAAGAACTAATCGACCACGAAAATAGAAGGCCTTGGAACAATATTGTCCCTTCAAAAATTTAGGCACTATCTACTGGGTAATCCATTCACATTTTACACATATCATCAAGATTTTAAGTATCTAGTTAATAAGCCAATTCATCAAGGACATCTACAAATGGATCCTTTTATTTTGGTAATTTGAATTTTATGTAGTGGTATGACCAAGCAAAAATAATATCATACTTGGCCATCTATTGAGAATACAAACAAGAGAAGAAGTGACTAGAATTGACGATGATCTACCAGATGCCCATATCTTCCAAGTTAAGTTGACTCCACAAGAATTGGCTAAAATTGTAAAGTTCCTACAAGAAGAAAAATCTCCAAAACAATTACTAGAGAGGAAAAGAAAGGTATTAGCAATGGATTTTTCTCCCTTCACACTCATGAATGGATATCTCTACAAATTAGGGTGAGATGATGTATTAAGACATTGTTCTTTAGAACATGGGAGGGATTCCATCATTCAAGAAGAACTTTTTGAGCCAGTAGGACGAAACTTTCATTCAAACACCAGTACAAGAGGGAGTTTGGCGGCCTAAGTAACATAAATATTTTCGAACCAAAATCAAAGAATGTGATAAGTTCCAAAGAATGGAATGACCATTATGGAAAGATGATATGCCACTAAATTCAATCAATCCCAAACTACCTTTCAAATTCTAGGAAATCAAATTTGTTGGAACTTTGACAAACAAATCCAAATACACTAGAGTGGGATAGATAAGCACTACATTTGAATACCTCACAAAATGGGTGGAAGCACAACCAATAGACACATTCACAAAGTAACTAGTAGAAAATTTTACCTACAAAAGATATCATCACCATATTTGGATTCCCTTCAACACTAATAAGAGAGAAAGGGACACACTTTTCCAATGGAACTATAAATATATTGATGCAGGAATTCATAATCGACCATAGAAAGACATCACCATACCATTCCTAAGCAAATGAAGTAGTCAAATGTTAAGAACAAAATATCAATATAGCATAGAAAAACCTCAAAATAAGTACTCAACGCCTTGAAAAAGAGATAAATTCATATAATAAGCCTCTTTGAGGGGGCAACCTCCTTATGCCCACATAAATGTACAATTACAAGATGATTCAAAATGAAAATGTCTCCTTGGTATATATAGGAGACTAGAAGGTATAATTACAACTAATGGCCTAAATCCAACATAAATAAAATAACATTACTAATATAATATGCCCCAATTAAGGGGTAATGAGCCACTATTTAGGGCTTAACATGCCCCTCCCCTTGAGACAAGTGTTGTCTGCAACACTTGAGTAACTCTGGATGCTTCTGTATAAAAGACTCATCTTCCCAAGTGGAATCTTCAGTCAGTAGTTTCCTCCATTTAATGAGATACATTGAAATGGATCTATTCCTCAGCTGGCGAATTCTTGTGTAAGTGATGGATTCAATCTCCAATATGATTTTTCCTTCCTTGTCAAGTTCTGGAAATATAGTTTGAACTGGGATCTTGTCACCTATAACCTTGTTTAAGCATGAAACATGGAAAACTGGGTGTACTCGTGAAGATGCAGGCAACTCTAATTTGTATTCCATAGTACCAAACTTTTGAAACACCTTATAAGGGCCATAGTACTTTCGTGATAATTTATTATCCTTCTTGGCTTTCTTGAGGGACATCTGTTTGTATGGTTGTAATCTTAAAAACACCCAATCCCCTACTTCAAAACTTCTTTCACTACGATGTTGATCTGCTTGTTGTTTCATACTATTTTGTGCCATGGTCAGGTTGTCCTTTAATATTTAGAGAACTTGTTGTTGATGCTCGATGTGATCTTCCACTACATGAACCTTAAATTTTTCTTTTAGAGAAGAAGTGATGGAAGGAGGGTGGTATCCATAGAGTTCCATAAATGGTGTCATTTTTGTTGCAATATGAAAGGAAGTGTTATACCACCATTCTGCCAAGGGTAACGATTTGAACCATTGTGTTTGTTTATCAGAGACAAAGCAATGAAGGTATCCTTCCAGACATTTGTTGACTATCTCAGTTTTTCCATCAAATTGAGGATGATAGGATGAAATATGACCCAATTGAGTACCCAAACAAGAAAACAATTATGTCCAAAAATGTCTAGTGAAGATGGGATCTCTGTCACTTACAATTATCTTTGGGCTGCCATGTAGCTTTTGAACTGTCTCCATGAATGTAGTGGCAACTGTACTAGATTTGAAGGGATGCGAGAGTGCAAAAAAGTGTGTGTACTTGGTTAGTCTATCAACAATCACGATGATGACACTCTTTCCTTCAAACTTCGGTAACCTTGTGATGAAATCCATGGAAACCTCCTCCCAGCGCTGACTTTAGATGGCTAATGGTTGTAAAAGACCTAGGGTCTTAATTGTTTCCACCTTATTTTGTTGGCAAACCAAACACTCCACCACAAACCTTTGAACATCATTTTTAAGGTCATCCCAAAAAAATTCCTTCTTGACACTATGGTAGGTTTTTAAAAATCCCGAGTGCCCTCCTACTAGAGAGGTGTGAAATTCTAATCGTATCTTTTGTTTGAGTTGGGATTTATTACATAAATATAAGCGATCTTTCTACCATAGTGAATCATTTTTCCATGTAATTGTATCTGATGTACTAGAATCCTGTTGCAGCTTTTGAATGAGAGTCCACACTTTTTCATCATTCTTCCATTCATCCATTGCTTCTATTATCCAATTGGGTTGGATGATCGAGATAGCACAGAGAAAGGCCTCAACATCTCCATCCTTCCTTGAGAGTGCATCTTCTAGAACATTTTGCTTCCCTTTTTTATAGACTATTTCAAAATCATAACCCAATATCTTGGTTACCCATTTTTGTTGCTCTAATACCATATGTTAAGAACCCAATATCAATATAGCATAGAAAAACCTCAGAATAAGTACTCAATGCCTTGAAAAAGAGATAAATTCAGATAATAAGCCTCTTTGAGGGGGAAACCTCCTTATGCCCACATAAATGTACAATTACAAGATGATTCAAAATAAAAATGTCTCCTTGGTATATATAGGAGACTAGGAGGTATAATTACAACTAATGGCCTAAATCCAACATAAATAAAATAACATTACTAATATAATATGCCCCAATTAAGGGGTAATGAGCCACTATTTAGGGCTTAGCATCAAATAACGCAACAATATTTTGCACAAGGAGTTAAAAAAAACATGTGGCATTGATAGAGAAGATTGGGATGAAAAAGTACCAACTATCCTATGGGCATACCACACTTCTTATAAATAGTGAACTGTATACACCCATTTATAACTCTTCTATGAACAAGAGGCTATAGTTCCACTCCATTTTTGGATGGATGCATAAAATGTAGCCTTTGTTTCACACTATGATCTCAGTATGGAAAGGAAGGAGAGGATTCACTAATTAAATAAGCTCGAAGATCAATGTTTGACCACCCTCAATCAATAAGAAGTACAAAATCAACAACAAAAGACATGGCATGATAGAAACCTAAGGAATAAAGACATAAAAATTGGTGACTTGGTACTTTTGCATGACAGTAAGGTTAAGGGAAAGATGAGGAAGCTGGAAACTGTATGGATAAGACCTTATGTAATTGAGGGTATTAGACTAATAGGAACAATTAAATTAATAACACTCCAAGGACATATTTTGGACAAGGTAGTCAATGGTGCCTGAATAAAAAAGTACAACCTATAAAAATAAATAATTCAATTGATGAAAATTCCCTAGGGGGCGCTAATGGGTGGGGATCCAAGTGAAAACCACTTGGTGGTAGTCTGATCCTTTTTATGGGATTTTTCCCTTGTAACCTTGGGTCACGTCATAACAAAGAGAGACCATTTGTAAAATTCAGTACCTACCCTCACACACAACAATGCTATAAGAAAATAACTACTTTGAGAAGAGAAAGAGAGACAAAGAGAAGGAGAGAAGGAGAGACTTCACACCTTTTATCCTATGTTTGATGTCGATCCTTTCTTTCCACCTTTCATTTTTCTTCTGATATCCACTGGTATCAACCTACAAAACAAGACCAAGTCTATCTTGTAACAAGGTAGTTATGAATTCTAAGAATACATATAATGTGCAAAAATTCAAGTATATCAAGAAAACTAACATATATCAATAGATTAAATAAATTTACATGTGTATGGAGGGAAATAGAACTCTTTTATTGAAAACAATATAAGTAGGTAGTTACAACCTGACCCTAACCATCGACATTGCCTCAAAGCCAACCTCCCAAGTTCCTCCATTGGTCCTTTAATAATCAACTCAGAAAGATGGCCCTTCCTCAGATGACCCAAAAGGAATAGGAACACACCCTATGGTAATATAAATGAGAAGGAGTACTGGAAAATAAGTTCCAGAAAAGGGGGATGCTACTCAGAGGATCAAGGAAAATAGGGAAGCTTGCAAATTCGTCAGCATAATATTGCACCTAGGTTGTCCTCTTCATACATGCCATCACAGGTTCATTTATACCATACTCAAGGGGTTGAGGTAGTTGAATTCAATTGTTTACTATCCAAGGGGAGTTTGGGAATGATCCCAACCAAAATACTTGGACCGAAAATGTGGAATATTTTATTTTTTCATATTTTTTGAGGGCATCCGCGAGTTGCAAACTAGAAAGGTGTGGACATCCGTAGTTTTCACATAGGTGACTCATGGATGGAAACAAAGATGTTATCTTTTATGTGAGTTTGATGAAGGAGGATGGGATTTAAGTTTGTAATCTAGATAAAAGGGCTATGCCATCTCATAAATGAAATTGATGTGGAAATTTTTGGTATAACAGATGCCCTCTAATGTGAGGTCAAAAGGAAAACTGATGGTCGAAATACATTATAACTTTGAGAGGAGAGGATTCATTGAAGTAGATACAATGAAGGTTCTCAGATAGTTGATCCAAGAATAGAAATCGTCAACAAAGATCAAGTAAGATTATTCTCTTCCCGAGTCGGGCATACCCATGCTCAGGAGTAATGTAAGCATGGTCACCAAATCAAATACACTGCAGATCCATGACATATATGAAAGTATGACTTATGTCCATGGCCATGAAAAATACACAATAGATCCATGTGATATATATAAATTAGCAATCATGGCCATGAGGAATACATAGTGGATCCATGCAAAAAGTAGATCATAGCCACAAATGGATACGCATTGAAGTTGTGTCTCAAAATCAAAATCAGAGGATATATGGAACCAATCGAGTGAACAAATTGATCCTTTAGCAGTACCAATGTTTGAGGGGTGGTACAATATATGTCGAGAAGGAGCAAAAAATATGTGATGCTCATACTTCACCCGAAGTCTTCCAAACGATCTGTCGTGGTACAAGTCTACACCATGTGAATATATGTGTTGGGGTCAAACATAGTGAGACATTGTTTGATTATCAGTAATTGATGTATACCTTTAAAAAACATGATATGACCCACCAATGATGATAATGGGTGTCAAGGTACCATGGTACAATCTAACAAGTGTGAATAAATGAGATGGTGTCGAACACCTGGTAGAATATATCGATCAAGGGAAATTGATGTATTTCCACTATCAATAGTGAGGGAACCTTCCACTAATGATTGCAATCTATACCACAAATAACTATAGATCCTTTTCCTAGAGAAATATGTGTTGAATTCGATAGGAAGATATCCACTAGAAGGAAGGCATTAAGGCATCCTCAATCATCCAGCACGAGGGATAGCAAAAGGAAAATTATTTGGAAGGACTCATACTAACAGACTGTAAGGACCACACTGATGTATGAATAAGGCATGCCCCTGATGGAATAGAGCACATCCAAGACTCTTTAAATAGTAGTCAATAATGGAAACCAATGACAAGGATGAGGAATCCTCCAATGGGGTCAAATGGAAACCAAGGTATGACATGAATCCATATGTGTGATGATTGTTGTTGACGTTGAAAAAAATGGAAACCGCTCAGTCAGGGACCGATGATGGTTTATTATTTGTTGAGCACAAGATCACCTACCAATGATGAAAATAGGCCTAGGGTGCAAATCTATGTCATACTCTCAAAGAAATGTGTTGGAGTCGATAAGAGAAAACCCTCCAGTAAGAAGTCAATGAGGACCTTCTCTACTAGCATGAGTGACATACAAAGATACTTTTGATGGTGATATGTACTTGACTGATACGAAAAGGATGAATTGAAAGGTCAAAGACTTTATGTGGAATGGTCGACTCGGGATGAAACTTCCCTTGAAAACAATTACGACACATTATGTGACTTAAGCAACATGGAATATAAAATGGGGTACATTCATGATACACGAGGCATCAAAAAATGCTCCATAAGGTTGGAAGAATAACCAATTGAAGGAGATTATACTAAAAAATGAGAAAAAGTATCATAAAGTCATACTAAGCCAAAAATATTGAGACATTATCTCAAATATTGTTCTTTGTTCAAGGGAGAAAAGATTGTTCACAATAAAAGAGATAGACACTTTCCCCCCTTAATTTTAGTTTCTTTATTTTTTTTGTCTTTTTCATGTTATTAAAGCATGAAAAAAGAATAAAAGAATGCTATAGCATAGTGGAGGAAATGAGTGTCACAGGAAAGAAAACCAATTCTAAAGCGCAAGGAACATACCTATGCTCAATGCAAGGAAGCATGTGTAGAATAAGGACACTCAAGGGAATGTCTCCTCCATGGATAAATGTGTTGAGTTGCAAAGGAATAAATTGCAAGGCTAGTGACTAGTAGGAATGCATAGGAAAATGGTTCAACAATAGCAAGTTGAAGTCGATATTAGGACTAAACGTGAAAGCAGTTAATATGCAATGCAATTACAACTAAAAAAAATATGGAATCCTTGTTGGTGAATTAGACATAAATATATTGAGAGGAATTCATGATGCTTCAACACAATTACATGGAGGGACTAAAGAGGGCTTTCGAGCCTACTAAAAAAAATGTAGCATGGTTGTCAAAAATTCCAGTGAGGTACTAACTAGAACACCCATGGAGAGGTAAGCTCTAGAATTTGTAATGACACCTTTAAAGTATCTTGAAGGTATGATGTCAAAAATGAAAAATGAATGGGGTGGATCTTATGACAAATATGTGAATGATACAGAGAAATGCATTATGCAAGAAGAAAAGAACCTACCCTATATGCCAGTAAAGGAAATAATACCTACTAAAGAATCCAAAAAAATTCTAACATACATAGAAACATACGTTAGTGAGAGTCCCATAGGTAATGACCAGAAAAATATTGAGAATGATATATGCAAATTCAATGCAAAGTCATGGAGGGACTAAACTAGAATCCCAAGGCTAATAAACAACTTGCAGCATGGAAGCCAAAATTCAAAGAGGTTCTAAGTTAGGGCACCTATGGAAGATAGGATCTATCACATGAATTATGAAACTTCTAAATAGAAAACAAGATTCCATGTCGCAACTCATTGGGATCAATCAAGGAAAAATGAAACAAAAAATGGATAATGCAAAAATGCATGAAGGGGAAAATCTAACCTATATGCAAGTTTCAATATCATTACCTGTCAGAATGAATCGACATGGAAGAAAAGGTACCAAAGAAAAATTTCTTCAAATTCCTTTATATAATACCAAAACACTCAAATAGAAGTTAATAAGTCCAATATAGAAACCTATGATAAAAACAAGTATTATGGGATATAGAACTTGAAAACAAGAAACCCTAAAAGTACAAAATGTACAAAGGACTGAACAATCTTACGTCTTATGCATTGTAGTTCTCTAGGTAGATGCCATTGCTAGGATCACACCAATGGTTTCATTGGTAGCCAACCAATAAATATTCCAGTTCAGGAAGAGGTCGAGGATCCATAATCATAGCTTCAAGGATAGCCTCATCTGAAGGAAGCTCAACATCCATGAAACAAGGGCTCAACAACTCACAAATACTAGGGCTCGAGATCTTACAAACAAAAATATCATACTCAAGAGAAAAAAAAAAGTCCCTTGGAACAAAATGGGGAAGTGAAGGATCACATGCCCCCATTGGATACACCACCTGATCAATTTTTGATACCTTGTCTTGTGAAGTAAACATAATTGTAAATATTCCTTCTCAGAGGAAATTGAACACTGAAGATAAGACACCACATAATTCACCCTTGGTAGGGAAGAGTCTACTCGAAAACTAGGAACACATAAAACGAAAACCTGAGGTGAAATTGAACTAGGATGGTGATTATCAGATGAAAGTTGATCAATAGTGAAAATGCTTCCGTTGTGAGGGAAATGCATCACACAAAAGAGCGTAGACCCCACAACCTTCATAGAATAAACATAATCACACCCAAGAAGAATATTAAAGTCTAAAGGACCTCACAACACTAAAAAAACGACTAGGACAATCTTCCAACCTAATAGGAAATTGAGGAAGAATCCCCAAACATTCACTGGGTCTTCAATCGAAAGCCAACAACTCACTAGTAGCTAACACAAACATGGGAGAACTCAAATATTTCCAAGCCGAGGAGGATCAAATATTTGCAGAGGATCCTTCATCTACAATACATCGATGAAAACCTTTCAACATACATTCAACCAGAACCATTATCTGGAAAGGTGGAAAAGAAGGAAGGAAATACTCTACAAGATCATTCCAAACAAAGGAAACCTTCCTAGGAATTGGAGGGAGTGTACTCGAATAGAGTGGAATTCCCCCTTGTTCAAAAGGTATTGAACTAGAAATGTTAAGGACATGGTTAATAGACACATCACTCCCCAAAATAAAAGTGGGATTGACTGAAGATTACATTGGTAAGATCACTCCTTTAGATTGGTCACTCTCCAAAAGAAGATTCAGATGGACAAAAGATTGCATTAGCACGACCACTTCCTCAACCACTGGTTGAATAGGATGTGATAGAACATGGATAAGAGATGCATCACCCCCAAAAATGAGACTGGTATCATTCGATTATGGGATCTTCATAATCACTTCATCAATTGATGATTGATTAGATTGTTGGGAATATGAAGACAACATTGAACTAGAAAATCCTTCAGACAATGACCATGTTCTTCGTACCAAAAAAATAGTAGGTGTTGGTTGTGGAGCCTGATTATCTTCCTGATTCATAGGTCTTTGTTTTCAGTCGTGTTTATACCCATGAAGAGTTTACACCCCAGAAGAATGTACACTCTTCCATGCGGGGGAGTGAAGAGGAGGGTTGCCCCCTCTGCAAGGTCCAGGGGTTCGGGGGCGAAGCCCGAGAAGGAAACATTTCCTTGTAAATGTATATTGTAATTAGATTGTAAATATAGACCGTTCATTATAAGGTCAAAAATCTAACAATAGAAATTATGTTAGGGTTTTTTTCCCTAGAAGGAAACCCTCTTTTTATGAGGGAAATGTTTTGCAGCTATGCATCATAGTGAATATTGTATTCTGAGAGAAGAGACTGTGAGAGAAAGAAGAGGAAGTTACAGTGGGTTTGTTGTAGGTTGTATCCCTTCATTTGTTGGATAATAATAAAGGAAGGACTTGGAAATTTCTCTAGTGGGCGTAGCCCACACTAGTTTAACCACGTATATATGTTTCTCTATTGTATTGTGTATCTTCTATGTTTTATTTTATTGCTTTGTGATCCTGTTTTTCTAACAAATGGTATCATATCGAAAGGTAACTCACAGAAAAAGAGGGTTCTGGGTTCGAGTGGGAGCAATGGCGGAATATGGAAAGTTTAGGGTTGAGAAATTTAATGGCCAAAACTACCAGTTATGGAAGATGCAGATGGAAGATCATTTATATCAGAAGGATCTAGTCCTACCATTGGGAGAAATGGAAAAGAAGCTGATGGCTATGAAGGATGAAGAATGGGAGATTATTGACAGAAAGTCTCTAGGAACGATACATCTCATCCTGGCAGCGTCGGTGGCTTTCAATATTTCGAAAGAAAAGACAACGAAGGATTTGATGGACACATTGGCTAAATTGTATGAAAAAACCCTGGCGTCCAATAAGGTATTTATAATGAAGAGATTATTTAATATGAAGATGTCAGAAGGTGGGTCTGTTGCAGATCATTTAAATGAATTTAATACAGTTACTAATCAACTAAGTTCTGTAAAAGTGGACTTTGATGATGAGGTCAGGGCTCTTCTAATCTTGTGCTCATTGCCAAATATTTGGAATGTCTTGGTCATGGATTTAAGTAACTCTGTACCTAGTTCAAATAATTTAAAATTTGATGATGTTGTTGGTGTTATCATTAGTGAGGAAATGTGATGAAAAATCATAGGTTAGACATCGGGTAATGCATTAAACATGGAAAACAGGGGAAGACAAAAGGATAGAGGAAATGGATCAGGGAACCGTGGAAATTTTAGGAAGGGAAGATCCAAATCCAGAATTGGAAAGATAGAGTGATGGAATTGTGGGAAGAAAGGACATCTGAAGAAATATTGCAGAGCTCCAAAGAAACAAATAGATGGACAGCAGGAGAAAAATTAGCAAGCAAATGTAACATGTGATGTGTTACAAGATTCTTTGATTCTTTTTGTAGATAATATTTCTGAGTCTTGGGTGGTAGATTTAAGGGCTTCATTTCATGTTATTATGTTCTATATTATGTGGGGAAACATTTTATATATTATGTTCAAGGTGATTTTGGACAGGTTCATTTGGGTGATGATGCACCATGCAAAATTGTTGGAATGGGAAAGGTAAAAATAAAGCAAAGCAATGGAAACCAATTGTTATTGAAAGAGGTAAGACATGTTCCATATATAAGGAAAAATATAATTTCAACAGGAAAGTTGGAAACTGAAGGTTGTATATCCATATTTACAGATAAGGTGTGGAAGGTCACCAAAGGATCATTGATGATAGCAAAAGGAGAGAAGGTAGGTACATTGTGTTTATGTACTGGTAATACTGACTCTTCTATCTATTTAGCTTCTACAGGAGTGGATACAACACTGTGGCATCATAGGCTTGGACACATGAGTGATAAGGGGATGTAGATACTTCAGAAAATAAATTTGTTTCCAGATCTTAAACAATTTGATTTGGGCTTCTGTGAGCATTGTGTTTATGGAAAACAGAAGAGAGACATATTTCTCAAAGTTGGAAAATAAAAGCAGAGTGAAAGGTTAGAGCTTGTGCATACAAATGTATGGGGACCAGCTCAGGTATCATCTCTTGGTGGCTCTCGTTATTATGTTACTTTTATTGATGATGTAACTAGAAAAACTTGGGTTTATTCCATTCGACAAAAATCTGATGTTTTTGATACTTTTAAGAAATGGAAATATTTGGTTGAGAATGAGACAGGAAAAGGGTTGAAGTGTCTCAGATCAGATAATGGAGGTGAATATTGCAACAAGGATTTTGACGATTACTATTCATACCATGGGATTCATGGAGAGAATACAGTTCCAAGAACACCACAAGAAAATGGTGTGTCAGAAAGGATGAACAGGACAATCCTAGAGTGTGCAAGGAGTATGAGATTACATGATGGTTTTCCCTTACAGTTCTGGGAAGATGTTGTAGATATTGTTTTTTACTTAATAAACATAGGACGTTCAAGCTCTTTGGATGGTAGAATTCCAGAGGAGGCATGGACAGGTAAAAAGGTAAACTATTCTTTTTTGAAGACTTTCAGTTGTGAAGCATTTGTCCATATTGATAAAGAAAATAGAACAAATCTTGAGGAAAAATCCAAGAAGTTTACCTTTATTGTATACAGTGTTAATGATTCTGGTTATCGCTTATGGGATTATGAAAATAAAAAAATAATTAGGAGTAGAGATTTCATATTCAATGAGAAGGGCATGTACAAATATCAGTTGCAAGGAAAGAAACAGGAAAAAAAAAAACCAGAATATAGAGTGCTTGATGAGATCATTGGAAAAAAAATTCCAAAGGTACCAAAAAATCATAATGTACAACAACAAGATCAACATGCACCTCAAACTCCTGCAAGTATTGTTATAAGATCCACTAGGTTAAGTATACCCCTTGAACGATACTCTCTTTCATTGTATTATTTATTGTTAACTAATTATGGTGAACCAGAATGTTATGAAGAGGAAATGAAAGTAGACACCAAAAAGAAGTGGGAGCAAGGCATGAAAGAGGAAATGGATTTCTTGGTAAACAACCATACTTGGGAACTGGTTTAGTTGCCTACAGGAAAAAGAGTAATGCAGAATAAATGGGCTTACAAGTTGAAGGAAGAAGATGGAGGAACAATGGTACAAGGCTAGACTTGTTGTAAAGGGGTTTGGATAAAAGAAAGGTATAGATTTTGATGAGATATTTTCTCTTGTTGTTAAAATGACTTCAATTAGGACTATTTTAAGTCTTGTGACAGTATAATATTTGCATCTTGAACAATTAGATGTAAAAATAACTTTTCTCCATGGGTATTTGGAGGAAGAGATTTATATGTAGTAGCCATAGGGGTATGAGGTCAAAGGGAAGGAGAATTTGGTATGAAGGTTGAAGAAGATCTTGTATGGCCTAAAGAAAGCTCCAAGGAAGTGGTATTTGAAGTTTGACAAGTTTATGACAGAATAGGGTTATATTAGATGTCATTCTGATCATTGTGTTTATTTTAAAAAGCTAGAAAATGGAAGTTATATTATCTTTCTATTGTATGTAGATGACATGCTTGTTGCAGGATCTAATATGCAGGATATAAATGTGATCAAGAAGAAATTAGCTAATTCATTTGTGATGAATGATTTGGGTGTTGCAAAGAAAATACTAGGTATGTGTTATCACATGAACTGTTAGAGTCTTGTGGGTTTTTGGTTTCTATCTAAGTCTATAATTTTTCCATGTCTCTCTCCTTTTTGCAAACCAAATCTTAAAATTTTTCCCCTTCGGCTTGTAAATTTTTCTTTGTTTTCCCTCGTTCATTTGAATGACCTTTTTTTCCTTGTTGTCTTACCTAAGAAGACTTGTCACTAAGATTTTATGTTTTCTCTAAGCTTGATCACTTTCTTCTTTGTCTCAGTCACTCGTCCTTTGTCTTTCTGAGCCCCCAACTAGTTGTCCAAGTCTTTGTTTATATAAGCCGCAGCTGCAGGCTCAAGGTGCAACACTCAGAGTGACCCATTCTAGACTCAAATCAAGAAAATAGGCGAGTTCATCTCCTAATGGCTGGGATTCCATGTGGAGTTCAGATCAGTGGTTCACAGGTGTTCAGAATCTAAAAGTTTCTCAAAGATTAGCGCCAGAGAAAAAGCCCGAGATCAAAGGTTAAGCAAAGATTGAATATGGGTCGTGGATCTTATTGGGAGAGATCAACGATGGAATATTATCGTGGGAATCGGGAGTTTGAAATTTTGTTAAAGTTGTTTGTCAAAGGTTCGAAGTCCCGAAACCCAGAATTATCATGGGTTGTCTGATCCAGTAGGATGTGTGGTGCCAGATCCGATCTGCGAAGAAAGTCATTTCAAAAAATTGAAGTGAGGGATGCACACTTTTCTTGAGTCCCGAAGGCCCAAAGTGCCAAAGAACCAAGGCCCAAATTTCTGAAGTAGAGTAAAGGATTCGCAATTTTTTGAAACAGAGGTTTTAGCATGGAGGATGGTGCAAGTTTGCGAAGCATAAAGTCACGAAGCATCCAGGAATTGAGCCCATGGTAATAGCCCATGTTCATATGGAAAGTGGGTCCATAAAGAAAGGTAAGCACTCATCACGTGGAGCTGGTAGCTTGGGGTTCCAAGGAAGAAATCACAGTCATCGGATGCAAATTAGATCTAGTCGTCAATCTAAGTCAGGTGATTTTGTCAAAGAGGGCATTGGGAAGTCTGTGGTCTAGTGTTGTGAAAATATCTGAAGGGAGAAATCCCGAAGCACCTTTAGAAATGAGCATTAGGTCATGGCCCGAGGTCGCATGCAGGAAATGCAGTGGAGAAAAGGCCGACACCAAAAGCATTGGGAGCACAAAGGAAAGGGTTTAGATCTCACAAGATATGCATCAAAGGCTGAAAACGCCCATGTTAGTCACATAATGAGATTATCATGGTTTCAAGGCACCGGGTTGACTCGAAGAGCCAGTAGAAGCACATGGAATATCCCTGGGCATTAAGCCTCATCCTAATCCCGATGAAGGTAGTTAATGAAAAAATGAGTGGTGGTTGAAACCTCAGCTCACTCCATAAATGGAAGGTATGGAAGGTCCGGTCATGGGGATTGAATCGTCAGCCTGTGGTATTCCTGCGAGCAGATTTTCCCACAAAACCCATGTTGATCTAAGCTCACGTCTAACATCAGAATGCCTACAGATTCTGACAGAGAAGACATGTACGAAAAACCTTGAATGCAGGGGCCCGATCATGCTCCTAGTAGTGGTGAATTTTTATGAGTATAAGGACTTAGTTTGGATATTTTTTGGAGTGTGGTCAACTGGTTGAGTAGATATCCCTATTTTTGTAATGTTTTTATGCCATAATTGTTCTCTGGTTATGTATCAAATTTGAGATTTTCAGATTAATAGAAGTTAGCCTCTTTTCATCTCTCGGTAAAAACTGTGATAAAACACTGGGGCATGGAGGATCCAGCCGAGGGGTGTTATGTTGTTGTAATGTAGGTTTGATTACAGTGGTATGGTGACCAATTTTAGTCAGCTCCCTTGTAATATTTTTCCCTCTTACATTGAATGGATCGGACATGGAGGATCTAGTTGAGTTGTTGTAGCTTCATTGTGATGTAGGTTTGATCATTGTGTTGTTGTGACTGTGTTGTTTGGACATATTTCAATGTTTGAAGCTTGAGCTTAAGAGTGATCTTAAGTCTGAGTTTTTCTTCTCCGAGCTGCTTGAAAGCCTGATGCCCATAGCAGTCTTGTTTTTCTTTCTCACTAAGTCTTCCCTTTGATCACAATTAAACTCAATTCACTGACTGAAGTTAATGTGGCCCTCACTTCCTTGTGCATTTCTTGTCCAGTTATGTATTGAACATAATTCATATTTTGAGTTTTTTCCATTGACCTCCACTCATATAAAACCAACATCCACCAAAAAATATGATGGCTAATGGGCATATCCTCCCGCAATATGAGGGTGACTCTCAATGCTAACAGTATGAGAATAACAAGAGACAGGAAAAAACACAAATTGACATTGTCTTAGGGTGAGTACATAGAGAAGGTGTTGGAAAGGTCCAGAATGAAGAATGCAAAACCAGTTAGTACATCTTTGGCCAACCATTTAAAATTAACTAGGGAAATGTGTCCCAAGACACAGGAAGAGATAGAATACATGTCCAGGGTCCCTTATTCATCATCAGTTGCAAGCTTGATGTATGCGATGGTTTGCACAAGACCAGATATTGTACATGGAGTGGGAGTTGTGAGAAGGTACATGAACAATCTAGGTAAATAACATTGGGAGGAAGTAAAGTGGATTCTCAGGTATATGAGAGGTATTGATACTCATGGATTATGTTTTGAAGGTTCAGATACTTTTCTACAGGGATATGTTGATTCCAATATGGCAGGTGATAAAGATAGCAGGAGGAGCACCTGATGGTATGTTTTTACTATAGGTGGAACAATGATAAGTTAGATTTCAAAACTACAAAAGGTTGTTTCACTTTCAACAATAGAAGCAGAGTATGTTGCTGCTACAAAGGCTAGTAAAGAAATGATTTAGTTACAGAGGTTTATGGAGGAATTCAGAAAGAAGTAGGAGAATAGCAGGTTGTACTCTGACAATGAGAGTGTCATTCATCTTGCAAAGAACTTATCCTTCCATTAAAATACTAAGCATATACATCTCGGGTACCAATTTATATGATCTGTCTTGGAAAATGGACATTTGAAGTTGGAAAAGATACACACTAGACAGAATCCTACAGACATGTTAACAAAGGGAGTAACCAGGGAGAAATTAAGTTCCTTCTTAGTTTTAGTTGGTCTTCAAGAATGAATATGAAGATGAGAAATTTTACAGGTCCAAGAAGGGTCATAGTCCAGCAAATACAACAGTGGTGGAGTTGTCGAAATTAGTCTCCAAGTGGGAGATTGTTGGTTGTGGAACTTGATTATCTTCCTGATTCAGAGGTATTTATTTTTAGTCATATTTATAACTTATGAAGACTTTACACCCCAGAATAATGTACACTCTTTCACGTGGGGGAGTGAAAAGGGGGGTTACCCCCTCTGCGGGGTTCGAGGGAAAGAGGGCTCTTGGCGGGGGTTCAGGGGTGAATCCCCTGAAGGAAAAATTTCCCTGTAAATGTATATTGTAATTTCACTATAAATCTAGACAATTCATTATAAGGTCTCATATATAACAATAGAAGTTATGTTAGGGTTTTTTTCCCTAGAAGGAAACCCTCTTTTTATGAGGGAAAGTTTTTACAGCTATGCATCATAGAAAATATTTTATTCTGAGAGAAGAGATTGTGAGAAAAAGAAGAGGAAGTTACATCGGGTTTGTTGTAGGTTGTATCCCTTCATTTGTTGGATAATAATAATAGAAGGACCTGGAAATTTCTCTGGTGGACGTAGCCCACATTGGGTGAACCACGCATATATGTGTCTCTATTGTATTGTATATCTTCTATGTTTTATTTCTGCATTTGTTTTATTTTATTGCTTCATGATCCTATTTTTCTAACAATAGGGAAAAATGAGTAAGGTGATATCCTTTGAAAATCTTACAAGGGAACTTAGGCTTATATCCTATACATCTAGGCTTCTCAACCATATCAATTCCCCCAACATGACTTGCAAGGGTCTATGGGTTTCCCCGAACATGACTTCCAGTAGTCTATGGGTTTTCCCCAGCATGACTTGCAGTGGCTAGGTGCTGATCACCAACATGATTTGCAAAGGTTGGTGATTTTTGTCTAGTATGACTAGTTGTGTCTAGACTCATGCCTCGATCATGACTTGTAGCAGTTGTGTTGGATAGTTGGTTTCCATTGATGTTGTTATAGATTTTGTTTTCACTGATGTCAAAAATCAGTGGTTTTCATTGATGTCAACATATGTGATGGGTGTATTTGGAAAATTCTCCAACCTCTTATGGCGTAGCTCTAAGCATGGCCCTCATGGGAAGATGCTTTGAAGAAGTCTACAAGAAACTGTTAAGAACCAAACTTCAATATAGCATAGAAAAACCTCAGGAAAAGTACTCAACGCCTTGAAAAAGAGATAATGTCAGATAATAAGCCTCTTCGAGGGGGNNACCTCCTTTTACCCCACTTAAATGTTCAAGTACAAGATGATTCAAAATGAAAATGTCTCCTTGGTATATATAGGAGACTAGGAGGTATAATTACAAATAATGGCCTAAAGCTGACATAATTAAAATAACATTACTAATCTAAATTACAACTAATGGCCTAGAGCCGACATAAATAAAATAGCATTACTAATCTAATATGCCCCAATTAAGGGGTACTGAGCCAATATTAGGGCTTAACATGCCCCTCCCCTTGAGACAAGTGTTGTCCGCAACGCTTGAGTAACTATGAATGCTTCTGTATAAAAGACTCATCTTCCCAAGTGGAATCTTCAGTCGGTAGTTTCCTCCATTTAATGAGATACTCTGAAATGGATCTATTCCTTAGCTGGTGACTTCTTGTGTCAGTGATGGCTTCAGGCTCCAATATGATTTTTCCTTCCTC